>OMLF01033398.1:6256-19486 GCA_900302615.1 Holocentrus rufus
CAACAAGCCTCCATACTCCGTACATTATGACTCCCTGCAATCAGCTACTTGGAAATGAAAACCGTCATTCCTTGAAATGACGGAAGCCTCATCTTACAAAGAGTCCGCAGAGGCCAGACACCTGGTGTTTCGTCAAGTTGGACTCAGGCCTCGGCGGTGCTCTCAAGAGATTGCCGCGGTAATCACAGCTCCTTGTTCTCAGCCTCTGTTCCCTCCCCAGCTCAGGTTTTATTTCCCCCCGTGCTTCTTGCATCAACTCCCCTAAGCTCCGAGCTGTTTCCATCCATTTTTCCCCCAGCAGAGACGCGCCATTTTTCGCAGCAGAGTCCTATCAAATGCCCTTCTTGTTGCTGCAGATCGCGTCTGGTTTATCTGAGGGGTTCACGCCGATCCAAATGTCACACGGTGCTGGAATTTGCCGGATTGCTTCCCCTCCGTGATTTCTCACTTTATTCCGTAAGAAGTGCGCTCTGCTTCAGCTGCGGGGTATTGATCAGGTTCATAGCCGTGTCCCGGCAGTATCACACTCGAGTCCTTGTGACTGTGACTCTGAGTCACATGTGTTACTCGGTCCCCTCTCCAGCTGGCAGGTAGCACAGCTCCAGGCCTCCATGTGGAGAGGGCCCTGAGTCAGCGTCCTCGGCCCCGCTGCAGCGACCCCGCCGCCACACGAACGGAGGACGGTGCCAGATCAGCCCATTGCATGTATCAACTGAAGGGAACCAAATGTCACAGATTGGAAAGGTGACAAGAGGTGAGATGGGAAGAGGGTAGGAGGAGGAGGAGGAGGAAGGGGGGGTGTAGTGTTGGCATGGAGGGGAGGGATTGATCAATATGTCAGGATATGAGATGTCTCCAAGGCAACAGAGATTGTCAGGAAGGTGGGAGCGGGCTGGTAGGAGGGAGAAACGGATGGCAACAATGAAGGAAATGGGGTAAAAACGGACCTTGTGACGTGCGACATGTTTTTATTTATTAATTTATTTATTTATTCCCAGCTCCTCCACAAGTGACTGTGTGAAAGTGAGTGGGGACGCGCGCTGAGGACAAGAACAAGCGGCTGAACCTGGAGACACGCCGCCGTCCCCCCCTGCGGAGCCTTTGTACCGCTCCGTCTTGTTCCCGCACATCACTCAGATAGTCTCTCTTTATGCCAGGTGGCCCCCAACTCCTTCCCGTGGCCTCGGCAGGTGCGGCAAACACGGCCGGCTGAAACTCCGCGTGAGTGTAAATGAAGGACACAGCGGCCTGGATCCTTTATAGCCGCTCTCTCACATGTAATTGGCGCACTTACCTCTGACCACGCCGAGGCTCGTCTTTTCTCCGCTCAGGCAGAGAACAAGAAGTCTCAGCGCCATTAAATCAGTTCTGTATCATTCACAGGTATGACGGCAGAGACATGCGTGCACATACACACACACGCACACACACACACTCATACAGACTTGTTCTTGCAGGTTTTTAATAGACGTTTCTGCTGTTCCGTACATATTTGGACCGACAGAGATGTAGAGTCCAGCCCTTAATGAGAGCAGAACAGACACATTAACCTTTTCCCAGTCTGCAGTCTAGCCTTGTCTCATACTGAAGATTTTCAGACCCTTGTATGTCGATCTCATTATTTTGTAAAGGAGGCTGTTAACAGTGTGAGCCCGGAGATGTACACAGAACGGTGTGACTGTCACAGTTCAGATGTTCCTCAACAGAGGTTTATTCCGTTTGTTCAATCTTATTTAATTTTGCCTTTTTCTTTCAGTTTCACTGATGCTTTATTTATCCAAGGCGTCTCACTGAGATCAAGGTCTTTGCTGAGAGAAACCTGAGAAGAACACATCCTGGAAAGGCAAAATAAATAAATAAATACATTTCACAAGTGTTTGGCAATTTCTTTCATTTGTTAGGTCCACTGTACCAGAAACCAGCCTTGCCAAGTTGAGAGTTTAGTTAGAAAGATTGAAAAGCTCACCTGCCATGTTACCATTATTACTGGATTCAAAAGGAAGCTTCAAAAGCAGAGCCTTTAAACATAATGGAATGCATTCCCCTTCTTTTTGTGTAAGAAAAAGACATTTTTTATATAGTTCTCTCAATGTGTAAGGAGCAGCATGCAAATACAGAATATCTATACCATCATGACTTTGCGCTGTAAATATCCTTAGAGGTGTGAGTTTGGGTCAGTTTGCATAGCAGAGTTACCACTGATTCTGCAAAGTCCCGGTGCTGAAGCCATTTAAGATCTGTTATACTGTTCCTCAGGCTGTTACCTGGTTTCTGTGGGACTACGAGAGTCCAGAGCCTCCCTACTGGCATTATTAGGCCCCATGAATGACAGACAGCAGTGTGTGGGTTCGAGTGTTCACCTGCAATCTATGAGGCAAATGGCTCTTTGCACAGGCTGATTACCTCAGAGGATGACCCATACGCTGACCTCTGAACAAAAGACATGCAATTATCTCCACTTACAGAGCCTGAAGAGATGATGTGTTTGACCTGCCATTTTAAGGCGTTCCTGTTGTGGATCCTCATCACCTCAGGTGCCGTCCCCTCACGTCCGGGTTGATATTTATCAACCGCAGAAGAATGTCATGCGGCAGGTTTAGGAACCAGTTTACGTGTGTGTGCTTATCTGTTCATTGGAAGTGTGAACAGACTGGCAGGGTGTGTGAAAGCAGACCTGCGTGTGAATCGGCCTCTTTGTGTGTGTGAGTGAAGTGTCTTCAAAGTAAAAGAGAAATTAAAGTGAAATCCAGCAGCTCATTTGCTCTAAAGCTCCTCTGTTTGTTTTGCCTGCTCTGCTCCCAATCAGCTGTGTGACAAAGGGCAACAAGACCCAGAACAATCAAGCTCCTCTCACTCTCCATCAGGATAAGCTCAGATAGAGCCGCTCGTTAATAACCTTTTTGCAAAACTATCTCATGAATGCTGTTAGCGGTCTAATCCATGCCCTCATCCAAATAAGATACAGGCTGATACTGTTTTTAACGCTTAAACTACCATTACAGGCCTTGCTGTGGCCAATATTGAGGCTCACGGAAGTATACTGAAGTCTGCGAGGCATAGGCACATTTGTAACATTCCTCTTCGGCATAACTATCTTGCAGTGCTGATGGACAAGTCGATGAACTACTCATCGTTGGCTCTGTGTCTGCCAAAGTAGCGACCCTTTTGCTCAATCCGACACTTGACTCCAACCAAGCTATTTGGAGAAATAAAGTGCTTCACGATGGCTTTGTCCTCCTGATCAATGAAGTCAATGCGGCCCGTCCCATTTTTAGAAAGGAAAAATATATTTGTTGCCATAGCAAAGTTTCCAGGGAAACCGATCAGCCGGTTTAAACCCAAAGACAGACTTGAAGGGAAAAAAAAAGATGCTGCAAATTGAATTACAAAGCCAGGTGCTTGTGCTCTTCACAGCACCGTCTGCTCAGCTGCATGTTCTGTTCCTGGTCAAATATGCACAGTCTGGTTAGAAAATCATACAGTGACATACTGACATGCAAAAACTTCAGTTTTTGGTAGAAGAAAAAAAAACAGTGGCAGTTTAGAGCAGCCTGATGGAGAAAGTGCCATGTTTTTTTCTATGGACTATCTCTTTCTAATGATGTTCCTGTTCCCTGCACCCAACCCCCACCCCCTTTTCTAGTGTCAGCTGAAGTGATATTATCATGCAGTGGATATAAAAACAGCACAAGTCTCCCATGAACAGATATAAGATTAGGGCAAACTAGAGTATTGACTGAGGATTAAACGCACCATGGCAGTTCGACATTTTAAACCCACCTGTAAGATTTTTTCCCCCCTCTCTGAAATGCAACCACTGTGATTGTGACTGGTCCTGCTTTGAAACACGACAACACAGCATTTTATCTTATTGGTCAGCTGCAGCCATCGCCGCGGGGACGGTGTATAAAAAGCATGACAAGTGCTCTCCATCTCCAAGTCCATCTGAGGGCGCAGAGCAGCGCCGGGGAGCGCAGTTGGTTATCGAGAGTGGAGGAGAAAGCACCTGTTAACGAGCAAACAGCGGAGAAAGCGGAGTGTGGGTCCTTTTTTTTTAAACATCGCTGTAAGTACATCACAATACATTCAACTTAGGGGAGAAATGTTTTATCCAAAAGTTCATGACGACATTTAATTTTGAAGGATTTGCCAGACGGACTGGTGCGCAGGGGATGAAAGCTGTCGCACCTGTTGAGCCGAATTGCCGTTGTATTTTAATGAAATAACTTTTAAGATATTTTACATCAACTTTTTTCTATCTTAAGGTCCTAATTTATATGTTTCTATTGATATGTGTCTGAGATCTTCTGGGAAAAGCAGCCAGTAATCTTGTTAGATAATTAATCTTTGGAATATTAATACTCATATTCTAGTCAGACTATCTGGAGAATGAATCTCCTCTGAAATAGCCTAGTACTTTTTTAAACGCGCATTAAGTTTCAAAGATTAAGTTTAAAAGTTAAACATGAAATTACAAATTACTTTGTTCAGAGAACAAAATGTACGTCCATGTAAATGTTCTCAAAACAGTTACTACAAATATTTTAAGCGAATGACAAAAAGTAAAATTGTTTGCAGTTTAAAACCAAGGAATAATAACCAAATAAGAATAGCTACACAGTGTGTGGTTATGAGCCAGTCTATTATTACTTTGACGAACAAGCTGTACTGTAGGGAGGTTTGCAGACTGCAGGTACGACCAATCAACGCACCCACACTGTGGAAACTGAGAGCTTATGTTTAATTTGTTGTGAATATTGTAACTCTGCTTGTATTTTGGAGGATTTTGGATGATTTATATTTGTTTAGAGGTTTCATATCACTGCCTAGTGAGACTTATTGGCTATTTGTAACACCCCCTCCTGCTAAAATGAGTTGTTAAATGTCTAACATTTCTTTGAAGCAACGCCCCAGTCGTTTTAGTGCCAAATAAATTAGGTTTGTATCTCTTTCTAGGGGCTTAGACCAAAATCTCCCTGAGCCAGTAATGAATCCTAAGCTCACAAAGGTAGTGACAATGATCCTTCCTTTTCCCAGTGTCTCTTTAAATGCTCGAGGCTCTCTAAACTCTATTTTGGTCTTAGTGCTATAATATCTCAAAGTTATTTATGTTACTGATGGATTTTTTTTCTTTTGTCATTTTAGTGGACTACTCATACTCATTCAAATCTTCCCTTGTGTGTTATTAATTGCAGATACCCCTGACTGCACGTACCCTTCACCCACACACCCCACTTGGTCAAGTCCAGTGGGACCATGTGGGTTCTGGATAAGATCCGTGGGTCGGTGGAGACCAACATGCTGCGGCAGGGGGAGAACGGAGACAAGAAAGGCAGCGCACCAGCCTACAGCAACGTCCTCACGCCTGACAAAATCCCAGACTTCTTCATTCCTCCCAAGCTGGTCAGCTGTCCCCCAGAGCCGGAGATCCCTGACGTAAAGCCGAAAGAAGGATTGCGAGCCTCCGCTTCAGAGCAGACCATTGGCACCGGGAAGAAGATCAGCAGCCCTCGCAGCCCCCGCCTGGTAGCCAAGCTTGCAGGGGACACCAAGAACCTGCTGAGAGCAGCAAACCGCCACATCATACAGATAGAGAGCGCTGACGATGTCGTGGCTGGGGACACCAACGCAGACCCCCAATCTCAGACCGCCATGTCCCTGCCTTACGTTCCCAAAACCCAAACTTCTTATGGCTTTGCTACTCTAAAGGAAAGCCCTCACACCCGACGCAAGGAGTCCCTGTTCCACTGCGACCATACCAGCCCCATTACCTCCCCAAACATCCAGAGGAAGACCCATGGGAAGAGTGGGGGCAGTGAAGGGGGAAGCCACTTGAATCCAGCTGACTTCAACACCTCTCACATCAATCCGTATCGCTACTTCAGTGGTGGGGAGAGCGACACCTGCTCCTCGGCCGAGTCCTCCCCGTTCAGCTCGCCTTTGCTGTCCCGCTCTGCCTCCCTGCTCAAAATCTTCACCCATGAGACGCAGGCCAAGGTGGTGAAGGCCAAGCGGACGTTTGCGCGCCACAGCTCCCTGTCCACTGATGAGTGCAGCTCAGCCGAGCCCAGTCCCAACATTCAGCGGCGACTCCACGGCCCTTCCTTTCACGGCGGCGCAGGCGCCTCAGACCAAGGACTGCATCGAGAGCACACCATCAACCTGCACAAAGGTGGAACGGTGAGGATCAGCGCCAACTACGACGCCAGCACCGCCCGCCTGCGCATCCGTGTTCTGGCTGCGGAGAATCTTTACGACAAGCCCTTCGACATCAAGAGCATCAACTGCTGCGTGTCCGTCTACCTGAACCCGGGCAAGCTGCAGAAGCAACGGAGCAACATCATCAAGAACAGCCGCAACCCTGTGTTCAACGAGGACTTCTTCTTTGACTCGGTGACCTCGGCCCAGGTGAAGAACCTGACAGTGAAGTTCAAGGTGGTGAACAAAGGCACCAGTCTGAAGAGGGACACGCTGCTGGGAGAACGAGAGGTGCCTCTCGCAAAGCTGCTCTCGGGGGCCTAAGCCACAGATCGTAGAAGTCACACAAGGCAAAAAACCAAGACAACACTGGATCCGGATTGGAACTTTTATTAGATGTTTGCACTGGTTTCTATAAATTCTGCTCTGCACCTTCTTGTTCTCTTTCCTCTAAATAGCTGAAAACAGTATGTAGATGAAGGGAGAGTAAAACGAAGGGCTCCTGGGAAGTGAGACAAATGCGAGGAGAGAGGCTTTCTTCTGATGTTTAAATGAAGAAATTGTCCTCGGTTCAAAAGTCAAACTCAGAAAATGAAGCCCTGGACGTGCATGAGCGGATGTGATCTTTAACGGCAGAGGTTGGCCAGGTCCTTTTCCCCACTTGTGACGACAGCTCATTAAACCTAGCTGAGGTGAATATTTCCTGCCACAGATGAAAGGTCTTTTCTGGACATCTCCCACTCTCTCTGCCAACTTCTTCAGCAAGTTTTGGATCAAAGGTTGGGCGACACCTGTGCATCAAACCCCCTCACTGTCCTTGCCTGCACCGCGTGCGTCATATGTGGCGTGGTTGTATTATTGTAATCTGACGTAAAGGACGTAATTCTACAATATACTGTTTATTCAGCACAAAGATGCTATTGTGGATCCGTGTGTTCTTTGAAGTGGCACTACATCCTGATGTGCAAATGACCCTTTGATCCCAGTTGCCATGGCTCGTCTACTACGGGGGGAGGGGAGGGACAAACAGAACAATCACAGCGTCTCATATCTGGAGAATAGAGCTCTGGCATCGCAAGCTAGGGCTCTATTTGCATGGCATGAATATGTAAATGGCAATTGATGTATGCTTGCAGTTCTCAAACTTTCCTGAAACCCAAAAGCCTTACTACGTATGTATGTGTGTGTGAGAGAAAGAGAGCTTTGAATTTTGGCTGGTACGGCATTTTACCCCAAGTTGTTGATTATAATTTTATATGTACACTATGTGGTATTTGTACAACACTTTTGTATGTTTTGGAATGACTCAAATGACGTGTGTTTAGTTTGTACTGTATATCTATGAAAATGTGCATCTATAAAAATTTCTATGACTGCCTATGACATGCCAATTATGCACCATGCACCAGGAAGTGAGTGCCGATGAGGGACAGTCCCCTTTCTTGCAGTCATTGCATGACAGGTCCTTTTAATGGTTTCTCTTTGACCCAAGTCTGGCTACATGAATAAAGCCCTAGGAAATAAGAAACCCCCAGGATGAAACACAGGAAAACAACAACACACGTTTTGATGTGAACAGCGGCTCTCTCCTCTCTCAGTGTACTCTGCTGCTCTTCTGAGGAATTAAAAGAAATCGCATGTGATTGCAGCCTCGAGTGCTTGGGCGGAGGGAGAGCGACTACAGTGGGGGGAAATTAAAAGAGGCAACGCGTCCAGCACTCTGACAAATGCAGAGACATCAAACACAGAGGTTCCTTTAGACGAAACACACAGCCACGGCGCTTCAACTCAACACCGTGAGGATTACTCTCACCTTGTGTTTGTAACTCACTTGTAGCAATGCAATTGACATGCTCTGTGTGCTTTATATACAAATGTTGTGCCCGTGCTGGTTGGTTTTGTTATGGTACGAAAGTCAGTGATTTGTTGTAATCCCTGTTGCATAACTGGTTTAGTGTGGAGGCATACCTGCTCTGTAGGGTTATTGTGTTTTTACTGAAACGATTTTAATCAATCCCTTCTTAAACTTCTTGTAGCATGACTAAAATACTTCTGTAGTGTCTGTACTGAATTTCAGTGGATTTCTATTGTACAGTAGTGGGTCGCCTTGTGATCTGGTTCTCGATGAACATTGGCTGCCAATACACAGGGGCTGTGGAAGTGTTTCTAATTCTCAATTACGCTTGAAATATGGGTGATGTGTTTTGGGGATTGCCCAACTGAGTCCTATTTTTGTAACTGATTGCCTTGCCTGGTTTCCCGTGGCTTATCATTAAGTAGATTTGATATGTGTGGAGAAAGATAATAAAACTATCCACAAGGGTCCAGTTCTCTCACCACGTCTGACTGATTAGGCCGTGCCATCATCAATCCAATTGTGGCCCCAAGTTAAACATTTCTGTTTTGTGGAAGTTTTGAAATAGATTTATACAATAGGACGCACGCTTACATCTCATCTCTTTTTTATTGTTCTATTCAGAAAACAAATTAAAAAATGTAGTTGGCAGACCAAAAAATGTTTTGCCTTGAGGCTTCTTCAGGTCTTCACCAACATTGTGATTATTTTAAAGCGAAGTTTTCTCTGATGAGAATTAATTACATGGAAAACATATCAGAGAACTTATCCATGTCATCTCTAATCACCACCTGCATGGTGACATGAAGATGACATTCATATGGTACTGTTATTGTTGACTCACTAGGAACTAACTGATCCACGGTTCAACATTTTTCCAGTGAAACAGAAAGTGACCCTCTGATGGTTTGGAAATTTATGGGGAAAGTCCCAGAGTCCCACCTTGGACTCTGTTTCCCACCAAGTTCCTCTGATGGAGGAAAAAGGAAGAAGCTGCTCTTCTCTGGAGGTTGAACTCTGTTACATTGGAGTAATGTTACAGATAAAGTGACATCATAACTTGTGACTTGTGTTAACTCTGTGGCAGCCTCCACAAAATGGATACTAGATATTTCTAATAGAAAACAATATTGGACAATAATCAAGGCACTAATTAATCACAAACGATTGGACCCAAACGAAGCAACTCATCATCAAGTCGCCATGCATGTATCAAGACACTGGCGAGAGGAACTGTGATCTACTGTACTGACAGACTAATATCTCTGACCACATCTGATTTAGATCACAACTCTGACAGGACACAGACTAACTGTCCATCAAACATATAGTGACGATTGATGTATGAAGCTTTTCTATCAACAATGTGACAGGCAAATATGTTCTTGTCTGTCAACTGGCAGACAGATTTCTTCAGTGTCAAACACTACTGCTATTGCAACGCTCTCCTACAAAACATATTGACTTTATTATATGTATCTCCTGGCTTGGAACACCTGTCACTTGAATGTATGCAGAGCCTGTGAAAAAACATTTCTTAATTGGCCCAAAGTGGCAAAAAAGGGTCATCTTAGACAGTCCCTTTTCTTTTTTCTCCCAGAGATTTTAAGTTATCTGAAAGCAGAGCACATCCTAATGCACTAGGCATAAACTTTAGTCTTTTGAACTAGTACAGTCACAATAAAATTAGAGTGGTTTTAAACTTAGATGCTCTGCCCCGTTTAAACACAGGGTTGTCCAATTTGAATGCTAACCTTTATTTGATCCACTGAGGAATTACCAGAATTAACTTTTCCATTATCTTGCCTGTTGCTGTGCAAAAAATCAGTCCCTTTTAATCTGCGCTCTGTAGCAGCTTAATTAGATATGGGGTGGAGAGGGTTGACTGGCAACGGTTTAAATGAGAGTTGAGAAGAGCTTCAGCGCTTGTGGGTGTGAGACTGAGAGCGGTGGTCAGATGGATAATGCATTTCACTGACGTAAGGTTTAATTCTTTACTTCTTTTTTTTTTTAATATGCTGAAATGTGTCTCAAGTCTTCCTGTCTTGACAGGTTCTCTCTGAAAAAAAAAAAAAGAAACTGAAAAGTGCCAATCCGCTACTTGACACCAAACTCTCTCCTTTCTATCCAGAGATGTTAGCTAAACGATGGAAGCTCGTTTCCATGTGCTGTTGATGTTCCCGTTGTGTTCTTAGCCTGTGCCGGTGTGAGTATCTACCTGTATACCGTGACGCTGAAACAAGTGACACCTGTGGATAATACCGACCGTTCTCTGATTATTGTGTTAATGGGTGTGTGAAATGCTTGAATTAAAGGAAATATTGCACAGCATCCCTGCGTCTGTCACTGCTTCTCATTTACAAAACACCAGGACAGTTACATACCAGGTGTTTCAACAGTAGGCATGCATTTTTATATCTGTATTCAATGCTTTTTCTTTGTAAAAATGGCATGCCTACTTTTGAAACATTCTGTATTTTAGATGTGATGATCGTTGAACCAATTATGCAAAATGGTTGAGCTTTAATGTGCATTTCCAGTGAATTTGCCAACATTTTGTCAATGTACACAGGAGATTTGCACCCCCACCCACCAAATTATCCCCCCTTCCCCCCCATGTCTGGCTGTTCTGCCTATTTCCTTTTCACTCCTTCTTTCTATCAGTCTTTCTTTCACTTAATTGATGCTAATGTGACACTGTTGTTTGCTCATACCCCTGAGCCTCGTTAGTGATTTCCTCCCACTTACATTAAGTCCCACATTTCCCACAATTGTCAGGTCTCCTGTCACGCCCCGCCCCCCCACGTGTGAGCAGGTACATGCGGTCTACATGCCACATGCAGACAGTGACGGTCAGCATCTCATCTCTGACTTACTGGAATAATTAGTAGATTAAAATTGATTTTTTTTTTCACCATTATAGCCCGAGGGAGGAGAGAGGCCGTCTGGGTGCAGAGAGGGAGTGCGTGGGAGGAGGGGAGGGAGGGAAGACTCTGAGAAGACGGGAGCTGCTAAAACCAAGGCAGATTGTAGTAGTAATTGCTGCCAAGGTCAGATTTGTATCTCTGCTCACATTAGATGTTTAACTTTTTGAAAATATCGTTCAACGTTCAGATCAGAAGCAGTTACGTTAAAGATCAAATGGTGGTAGCGTGGCAGCATGGCCCGGTGGTCACAGGCTGGATCCTGTGAAATGGAAATCCACTCCAGAAACATCTCAGAGCGGCTCAGCTGGGACCCACAGCCCTGATGGTTATCATTCCAAAAATCAGGGACTGGCTTACACCTAGAATGCGAGATTCACTAACTAAACCTGGCAGGAAGACCAGCGGTGCTCTGGATCCCGAGGACCAAGAAAGTTTCAAAACCGCTCTTCAAGATCAAGAGGACAAGAGAAAAAAAAGCTGAAAAACTGAATCCTGACTTCTCCCATGACTTGAATTTTTGTGCTGCCAAATGAATTATTCAGTTCAGTACCAAGAATCCCTGCCCGACCCCCCGGCTTCACACACAAACACACATTCACATGCACAGTAAATTTACATAATTTTTTACTCCTTTTTTCACTTTGCCAACCCTGAAACGCCACTTGCTCTTTTAAAGAAACAAACCAGAGATAAGATCCTGAGCTTTTAGGACCATTTATGATTTTGGCATCACTGTTCTGCCACATTTTTTTCACGATTGACTCACTTTAACAAGTTACTTTCTGTTCACCAAGTCTGCCTGGGTCGTTTCCCCTCTTTATTATTCATCTTTCTTTATCCTCACATGATCCTACAAAAGCAGCGCGCTACAGAAGCGCTTCCTCTCTCCTCTGTCCCAAAGCGGCTAATTCATCACACACACACACATAGAAAAAAAGAACACTATTAAGTTTCCTTTGCCAGCTGCACATGAGATTCTGCCGCTGCCTACACACCCGCTCGCTGTGTGTGTTTTTCAATATCCTTCATCTGCCACTGTGCATTTCCATCCACAGTCGGATGTCTCTCACAGTTTGTAAATTGATTTATAATGCTGTCTTCTCCTGAGTGCAGGGTGGAGGATGGGGAAACACAGCGGAGGCTCGAGCCTTGGTGGGCTGAACGGAGCATGTTGTGTGTGTTTGTGTGTGTGTGTGACGTAGCAGTGGCAGCGGTGAAAACCTATACACTGGAGGGCAAATTTGATTGGAGCAATTTTCATCCCTGGCTTCCTTGACTTGAGGGAGGAAAGGTTGAGGGCTATTATTGGCTTTGGGATTACTATGGCAACCGCAGAGCAGAGTGTTCTCTGAGTGAAGGAATGAGAGAGGGATGGAGTGTGTATGTGTGTGTGTGTGTGTGTGAGAGAGAGAGAGAGAGAGAGAAAAAGTGTGTATGAGAGAGATGAGTGTTTGGGGTTGCTATTCAAATTGCCTTCAAATATAGTTGGATTTTTCTTCTGTTTTAAACCAAGTGGCAAACAAAACTTTGTGTGGTCTTTAATCAGCGTCTTTGATTTGTCTCCAAACACAGATTTCACAAATGTTCAAAGCTTAAGTGACATCAAATATTAATGTGCGAGTGCCGCGCCACTCAAATTTACTAATTAATGGCTGAGCCTTTTACGCTGGTAATGTGAGAAGCCTCCTTCATTGTCCCTGTATAATTAGCGCCCTATACTTAGGGATAATAAACACAGCCGAGCCTCTCCGCCGTGCGTGCGCCATCACAGACAGTCTGCTCTCCTGTGTTTCTGGAGGTAACCGGCTCTTCTGTCAATCCATCAGCGGCCATCACATGGTAATTAGGGCTCTCATCATCACAATCAGAGCTGTGAGAGGGACTCGGGGGAAAATGGCAGCGAGAGGCCCAGCTGTCACAGCTGTCCCCGGCGGCGTGTGATCGAATCCGCAGAAGGAACGCGAGGGGATCCCAGAGAGGGTGGAGCGCCGCATTTATCACCTGGCAGCCAGAACCACTAATGATCAATGGCTGCTCCTTTGTTCGCCGGGCCCCTGGTGACCCGATCGCCGTCAGCTCGCCGTGCCCTACACACTAAGATGGCCCCACGGCAAGTGCGAATCACTAGTGCGGCTCAGCCACTGTGATTGCAGGAGGCGCTTCGGCTCTAAACTCCGTCGAGCCTGGAAACTGGAGCCAACCATGCTATCAAAACCGATGTGTCAGTGTTCCCATAGCAACCCGGGGGGG
>OMLF01033408.1:2423-12870 GCA_900302615.1 Holocentrus rufus
CCATTCATGAATCAGCCCCCAACACCCACACAAGGAACAAGACACAGCTGCTTTCAGGACGATAAGCTGTCAACACGTCACACTGCACCCTCTTTATTTCCTGTATTTTCTGCCCTTTAACTGTTTTGAAAAGTCTATCTTCTGTCTATGATTATGTCCGTTTAGTATGAGAGTAGTGTAAGGTACGAAAGCGTGGGAAGCTGGCGAGAATTTTTTTTGCAAATGATGTAGGAGAAACTGCCAGTGGTATTTCTCATTGTTGATACTGTGTGACCCATTTTAACTTCAACACATTATTATCTCTGAGTAACATTTGCTTATCCCTCTGAATATTCAAAACCACATGTCAAGAGTTCTTGCACAAAGTAGCTGTACAAATATATTGTGCATTTTCTCACCAGTTCTAATGTGTCAGACTTCATGTGGTGTTGCAAGAGCAGCGAGCAGAGTTTCCTTTCTACCAAGTTTGATGTTTTTCTTTATGCACCTGCACCAAGTCTGCTACATGGGTGAATATTCACTGCACCCTGTCAGCGATGTGAAATTACAGAATATGCCTTTACTGACAATCACGTACAGCTGTTTTACATATTTATACCCTTTAAATAACATTCTTTTTGTATTTGGTGTGTGTGTCTGTGTGTGTGTGTGTATGTCAGCCTGCGTGTGTGATGCCGTGGAAGTCACAGTGCGGGACAAGCAGCGATACGCCATGCTCTTCCAGTCGGTGGTCCTGCCCTGTCAGTACCACACCTCGTCCACCCAGACCCCGGTGGTGCAGTGGTGGTACAAGTCCTACTGCCGCGACCGCACCCGAGAGTCCTTCGCCTTCACAGAGAGCCTGGGCATCCCGCCGCCCAGCCCGGGCGCGGCGTCCCACGTGGACTGCCCCGACAGCAGCCGCACAGTCCGCGTGGTGGCCTCTGCACAGGGACAGTCCCTGACGCTGGCTGAGCACTACAAGGGCAGAGACATCGCCATCATAAACAGTAAAGCGGCGATTTATGTATTTTTTTTATAGTGTTTTCAAAGACAAAAGTGGTGACCGCTGTTCATCCCCAAGCAGGAATCAGAGCCGATTGTGCAGTGGGTTTCCTGTTCTCCAAATAGTCCTTGTTTTGTCATTGTCACACAATGGAGCAGGCGCTATACACACATTATCACAGCCTCCCGATCTCTGACACACTCCTATTCATGTGCTGACTCCTTTTGCGTCACGCTGCTTATCAAGACACAACACCCATCTTCTGCCTGAGCTCATCAGTACACACAGCACCTTCAACAATGTCCCCTGACATCATTAAATCCAGTATGAAGGAAACACGTATTAACATAAATCAGTTTATCGAAATTTTGTCACAGTTCAGTTACTAATCAAATAAATATCGCTGTTTACTTTGACTAATTTTATTTTTCTTGATGCATACAGGGCAACGTCGCCTCTTGGCTATACTGAAGTTATGAAGCAGAAAATGTGCATACTAGCATGAAAAGTTCCCCAGTTTTATTACTGTTGCCAGGCACATTGTGCAAAATGTCAGACTGCACTGTAGCACCGAGCTGTCATAATAATATGATTATTAATTCAGATGACTGAAATCGTGTTTGCACAGTATGTTCATTGTGTTCATTTGAAGGCCATTTAAATGTTAGATGTCACCAGAGTAAACATCGAAGCCTGTCAGCGGCATAATGAAAATTCCTCGCTAGAAATAGATTGTGTTTAAATAATTCCTCATTTTTGTCGTATTTGCTCTGAGTCTGTACAAAATCTATGAGTATTTTTTGTTCTGCTACAATAAAACTGCAAAATTGATTTGCAAGTGCACCAATAAAATACTGATATGCTTTATGAATATGGTCAATTGAACTCGTTCACCTTTTACAGTGCTTGTAACCTTGTTTCTTGTCCCCGTGCAGAAGCGGACTTGCGGATTCGGGAGCTGCAGTGGGGCGACAGTGGAGTTTACTTCTGTAAAGTTGTCATCGCTGACGACCTGGAGGGGAGGAATGAGGCCCATGTGGAGCTGCTAGTGCTCGGTATGCCCGCGCAGGAGTTTACCATATTGAAATATCTGTTCTGCTGTTCCATAATAAGCGGAGTGCAGTTTGCTTGTTTGTTTGCATATGCTCGGTGGAGTTTCTTTTTATATGTTGAGTGTAAGGGTTTTAGAAATGCCCCTTTTGTGGCGTGCGTTCCAAAGTGTCCGTACAAGAGCCTCCATGGAGACGGCCAAATGGTGTTTGCCTCTTTACATGGTGCTGATCCTCTGTGAGAGACTCTATTGTTTAGCTAAGCTACACTTTTATAGGCGCTGGCATGGCCTTGGCTGGACTCTACTCTTGGTACAACTTAAGTCAATCAGATACAATGATAGACTATTGGATCATATGTGGAGTCACAGAGGAGTGTGTATGTGTTGTATTTGGTCATGGGATATTGTTTGTTGTTGATTAATGATTACACAAGGCTCCCCAAACCGAGGTTGAGCAGATAATGTTTTAGCATGAATGTCTTTTGTTTTCACCATATTTTGTCAATGGAACTTCAAGGAGTGAGTCCATTCAGCGAGAGAAGTTCTGTGGCCTTTTGTTGTCAGAAATGCAAACCACTCCGTAAGCTGTTACCATGGTAACCTGCTTTTTCTGAGGAGACTAGAGTGCGTGAAGAGTCACTGGTGCAGACATGAAAAAGAGAGACACAGAAATGGACTGATCGAGATTTGACTTTGACCCTAAACATACCACGATAGGCAGGTTACCTCCTATAGTTTTCTCCATGTAAGTTTGACTCAGCTACTGTGTAATGCTGCAGTAAAGACTGCTCATGTATAAAGCCCTCCTCTGCTGTGTGCACTAATCTGATTATAATCAGCTCACAGGGGAGAAGGGGGTGGAGGGTTAAAACTTATAAGAATAACAAGACCGACTGGGTTTTTAGTGCTAGATTTCTTAGCCTGGCTTCACATCACTGCAACTTCAAAGTTGGAATTAAAAAGTTTCTAAAATCACATAAATTGCCAAATTGGCTTTTCCTTTGAACTTCTGATTTTAAGCAACAAACTGTGACTCAGTTCCTCTCGTCCTCTTCCGAACTCCTGGTTTAATGTTTTCCCTCTGCTCTCCCCGCTCTCTTGCAAAATCTCATCCTGTACGCCGTCATTTCTCACTCCTTGCCCTTTAATGTTCTCCCTCCATCTCTCACCTCCTCCCTCCCTCTCAGGGGTGCATAGCTCCTCGTCTCTCTCAGGTTACTGAGCTTCATGGTATGTAGATGAGTGTGCCAGGCCGGGCTAGCGAGATGACTTTTTTTATAAAGAAGGGAATGCTGTCTTTCTCCACAGTAGGTATCTGCCTACTCAGCACACACTGGAGCCTGGCTGCCAGTGGGTGTTTCGTCTGCCGCTGTAGTCAGACGGACCAGACAGTGAGCGGGCTTTACTTTAATAATGGCTCCAGGAGACCTCACACATAAGCCAAACGCATACTCAAAACATGGGAATGAACACCTGTAGCTGCCTGGATTTAGATTCTAGGTCCCAACTGTCAACACACCTGTTGCAGACCAAGTGGATGCTGTTTCCCCGTTGTTCCCTCTACTTTACTGGTTACTAACTTCCTTATATTTTGCTGTCTGTCTCTCTCTCTCTCTGCCTGTTTTTTCTCATAATAAGCACAAAAGAGGCATTGTTGCCATGACAATCGTACTTGCGTGACCTTTTTCTGATGAGCTCCAATGGAAAATTGGTGTCCCAGAATCCTCCAGTGCTCTGTATGCCCCAGTTTCCAACGCCCCCTCTTTTGTCCTCGCACACTCCCTTATACACCCCCACACCCCTTTTCGTGGCACATTTTGATATTTGTGTGTTTGTCTACGTGTATGTGTGTGTGTGTGTGTGTGTGTGTGTGCGTGTGTACATGTATCATATGTACATTTGCATGTGCATGCGTTAATGGGTGCACATGTTTTAATGCCATCAGAGAGGCACCACATCACAGAAATACAGCACTGCTGGCCCCCTGCTAAAATTAGATCCAAAGTGAAACAAGTTTGACCTTTGAACTCTGAACTCTGACTTTTCAGACTTACGTTGACGTTCATAGGTTGGTATTTTTGAGGACCCCTCTAGGAAATTCTTAACGACATCATAATTTATTCGCATGAACCCTGGACACCAAAATGTATCTCAGTATTTGATCGTGTATGCAGTGTATGTCACGACTAAATTTGTCTCTTGACTTGATTATCAGATGTTGATCTAAATTAGGCTCGTTGGTGCTTCAGTCAAATGCATGACCATTAATCAGTCGCTCTGATTTGCTAATTTGCTTTACCTCTTAATCTTTGCTTTCTGCTTCCTCTGCCAGCGCTCACCTCTGCTCTCCCTCTCTCTGCAGGTAGGACAGGTGAGCAGGACGATCTCCTACCTGAGTTTGATGTGCAGATTATGCCAGGTACGGCCCCTCACCTGCATCTCTGTCTGCCTCGCTGGCATCTTCTGGCTTGCCTAATGCTGACCAATCAATGTTCTCTTTGACTAACTAATGCACACCAAACGTTCAGTCTCTTAATATTCTCAGAGTACGGTTACTTTATGAAGCTCAAGCCTAAATACGTCCAGAGTTGTAGTGGTTCATTTTTAAAACATGATGCAAATTGTCAAAAAATCTTGGACTTTTTTCCACTGTGGTCCTTGATATCAAAATAAATACATTATCACACAGCCAAATGGTTATTGACGGTACATTAAGCAAAAAATTATCTATGCTACTTGCGCACAGCTCACAAACTTTCCTTCCAGCTATCATTTAAACTCATTTTCGATGTGATGAGATCCCACAGGGGTTGTGAGTTCACTTGGAGAGGGGGAGTTGAGTGGATTGTCATTTTCGTCACACCCTGAGGAAGTGTGTTGTTAGGGTCTAGATGGTTTAGAGACACGATGCTGGATAAGAGCGAGAGAATTCCCTAGAGTTGCCCTGAAGTGAACTATTTTTAGTGCTCTGTGGCCTTTAGGCACTTTATGGGAAGGAGAAGGAAACATCAGCGTGGTTCCAAGTACTATATAAAAGGTTCTTGTCGGTGGAGGTTTTCATCCATTGAAACCTATTTTTAATGTCTAAAATATGGAGTGGCAATACACCATTTGGTAACTTGCTTGACTGTTATATATATACAAGCTTATCTTTTTTTATCTGATTCAGGGAGTAGGGAGAGTGTAATTACTCATCTGTGTACATGTGCATCTATTTGTGTTTATTTTCCAGAGTGGGTGTTTGTGGGATCTGTAGTCCTGGGCAGTGTCTTGTTCCTGTTATTTGCTGGGATCTGCTGGTGCCAGTGCTGCCCGCACTCCTGCTGCTGCTACGTCCGCTGCTGCTGCTGCCCCGACACCTGCTGCTGCCCACGGCACCGTGAGTAGCACACACAGCCCCGTGATTTCCTCAAAACACCGGTCGACTGTCTGGACAGCAGAGTCTGGGAATGTGTGGGCTCTCAGTATTCGTCAGCCCATGTGGAAAGTTGACTGTTTTGTTGTTCTGCTGTGCAGTATACGAGGCAGGGAAGATGGCAAAGAGCAGCCAGCCCACCCAGGTGCCTATGTATCCCTATTACATTCCTGGGGTCCCTACTACCATGGTCCCTATTGCCCCTTCATCCCATGTGGACCCAAAGATCACCTCTCTCCCCTCAGTGGAGACAAACCTGGCTGGAGGTGAGTCACCCAAACGGTTCATCAGGTCCGGACATACCAGAGAGTCCTGCAGGAAAACAGACAGTTGCATTTCCTTTGAGAAACATTGGATAATTGACTAACCCTCATTTCATTCTCTGTCATTCCTCGCTCCCCATTTTGTGCCTCACCTGGATGGGAGACGCAGGGGAAATGTCTGCCAGCCACATGCATGTGTGTGTTTGGAAAATTCAGTCTGGTGTCTGTTTGTATGAGTGAGTTTTTGTTTTAGACGAACGTGCATGCATGTCATTAAATGTGCCTGTGTGTGGCCGTGCATGTTTCTGTCTCTGCATGTGTGTGTGTGCGCGTGTGTCCACATTCACAGTGCGCAGTGGTTATCGACTCCAGGCCAATCAAGGCCAGGACTCAATGAAAGTTCTGTACTACGTAGAGAAGGAGCTGGCTCAGTTTCCCTCTGCCAAGATGGCTGCACTCCAACGTAAGCCTGTAACGAGTAGGAGCGCCTCTGAAGTCTGTGTGGCAGTGTGTGTGTGTGTATGTGTGTGTTTGTTTGTATGTGTTTGTATATGTTTGTCTTAGGTTTGTGGAAATTAACTTGTGTCATTCTCCATCTCATCCATACATTCTCTATCATACATTAAAACACTAATTTTAATTACACAGATGAAAAAAATGTTTCTCTATTTGTGAAGTTTGTATGCTCATTTTCTTAATATTATTGTCATGAATATAGTATATAAAAATTAGAGCAACATACCTGATTGTTTTCTATATCTAGAATCATCTTGTTTTGCAAATCAACTGGTGCACATTTAAATTGATATGTGATACTCGTGGGAGGCAACACAAAATCAGTTTCTGTTTGTCCTCAATCATAAACTCACTTTTCATGCTTTGGATGTAATTTGCAGTAAGCTATAATCAATGTTCAAAATAGTATCCTCCTAGTCACCCCAAAATAGAAACAATGTCCTTTAAGGGGATTGCATCCACCTGAAATTCATTTGCATCAACATTGCCGCATAGCCTTGTTAAATGTGGTTTGGCTGTGTTTGGGAAGGTGGTTGTGTATTCCAGTAGGAGATTTGTAATCCATTACAGAACCAGGTGAAATGTATTTTTACAGTGAACTCTGTTAGGGAAGCAGACTCCATACTGATTAATCTGTCCAAGCAGCCGGCAGCCTGTCAGAGCTGAGCTCGCTTCACGACGGAGGGAATACAGATTTCAGACACACCTATCAGACGGTTCAGATGAAGGCGCTCCCGCCTATAGCAGACCTGGATGACCAGTCAGTGTTGAGAGTGGCTCCGCCCACCCACGGCCGCCGGCACAGACGGGACAGAGGCAGCCACTCAGATGATGAACTAGACCGCAGGTACAGTTTAGATGGATGGTTGTAGGTGTTATTGTGCAAAGTCCTTCACCACTGAAACCATGTGTTTTGTTCTCCCTCCTTTGTCTCTCCCAACTGGCTACTTTTCCAATGCGTCTATCTATCTATCTATCTATCTATCTATCTATTTACTTATATTTATATATTAAAAGCTATTTACATTTGCTGAGCTGTGTGCTCTTCCCTGCCACAGGTGGAACCCTCGCTCTGAGCACCTGCAGAGGAAGACTTTGAGCAGCAGGGGGCGCACCGGCTCTCTGGATGAGCTGGAGGAGTTTGCCCGGTCCTACGGCTCCCGCGCTCGCAGGGCTGAGCCTCGAGACCGGGCCTACAACCGTGACTACCTGAACCACAGCCCTCCCAGGCATTTCTATGGAGATGAGGATGAAGGCTGGCGTCGTCGCAGCCCCTCTCCTTTGCCACACAAGAGAAGGGACACGTGGGACAGCGACCGCCCCTGTCGGCCGTCCCACCGCCAGCCTCCGGGGGGGAGAGACTATGACGACACCTTCCTCAATAATATACTGGAGAGCAAGGCGAGAGGGCGGGGAGGGGACAGGGGTGGTGGGAGGATGGACGATGACAGTGACACTCCCTCCAAGGGCAGCTCTAGAGGCAAGGGAAGCGACTGTTACTACAGACGGTCGCCTAGCAACCGTCCTGAGGAGGATGATCCCCTGCCTCCGTACTCAGAAGTGGAGCGGCATCGCAGGGCTGACATGAACACAGAACGTTTCCGCACAGGAGAACCTCCTGATATAGAACGGTATAGGACAGCTGACCCACCCATGAGGCCTTTCTCTTACACCCGCCAACCCCTTGGATCGTCTCACACCTTACAGGGGGGCAGAGAGGAGCGGGACAGGAACCGAAACGTGGTGAGTTACTTGTAGTAGGAAAAAAAAAAATCCTTCCAATTCAGCTCTTTGTAAACATATATTACAATACCAAGTTCTGTAAATAATTAATTACATTTGAAATCATTATCTTTACGCTTGTACATAATCTGAATATCTCTTTTTGTCAGTGGGCAATATACATAAAAATTGCTGATCTTAAACCGAATCAATAATTTAGCCGTTATATATGATTTTACCTAGATGCCAATAACATGTTTGTGCTTAACAAGTTCACAGTGGATGATAGAAAGGGCAAATTACATTATGGTGAATAATATTGCCAATCATGCAATCATTGCAGTGTAACAAATGCTTACTTTCTGTCTGCCTAAACATCCAAAAAACATTTGTGATTTGCACTTTGGAATCGATATCACAGCCACTACTAACAGAGCTTGAGTTGCATGATTACTGTCAATTGTAACCAAACTTTGACGCCTCAGGGACCGGGCACAACTAACTCAGCATGAGCAGCATGGTTGCAAGGTCTCTAATGTGTGGCTCTCGGTGTATTTCCTTAACAGAGCGCTGCACTGAGCAGGGACTCTCTCATAGTGTGACACAGCAGAGAGTTTCCAAGGCTCGGCGCACACAGCACTGCCAGTGTTGAGAATCTCACCCCCACTTTATTTAAACCGTCCTGTTGCTATGCAGGAGGGACTAACTCTTCTACCAGCAGCCACTTGAAGTATGGCTCAACTCACTGAAATAACAGCATCGCGAAACAATAGTGGATGGAAAATTATGAGATATGAGAATAGACATCATATGCAGTGGTTTCTTTTGGACGGTTTATGGATGTGTGTGCACTTGCCCTCATGTGCATGCATTATACCTGTGCAATCATGCACACGTGGCTGGCCTACAGAGCGTATGTATGCAGTGTGTGTGTGTGTGTGTACTGTATGTATTTGAACCTTTGGCCTTAGACATGTTAAGTGACTGAACGTATACTTGTGCCAATGTTTTTTATTTGTTAAGCCAATTTTGCCAATTTCAGTATGGTCTGTTTTCCATGTTGTACCACTAAACAAAAAGCCACAATCAGCCTGTATTTTTCCCTGCACACTTCAAACTTGTCATTCAAAGCGCTGCAACTCAGGTTCACTTTGTGTTTGTATATGTTGTGAAAGATATTGTACTATATGTGTGTATGTATGTACTGTACCTTGAATTTGTACTGCAGATTTAATTGCACTGTTTAAGTACACCAATTGGGGTACTTGCTGTAAGTCCACAAATTACATTAAGTGGCCTCTAGGCTACATCGTGGGCTTTGGCACTGTGCCATTGTATACATTTGCATTTCAATTGTTTTGACATGAATGATTTTGATATAAAATACCTATTGTCTGTTATAAAGTGTGGTCTATGTGTGGTTATTATGTCCGATAATGTGTTTGATAATGTATGTGTACCCTGGACAAGGAGTATGTTTCTTATCGTTGCTTATCAAAAATACACAGCTAAATACACACTGCAGTGTTGCTCACAGCCCTCATCTACAATACAGTACACAATCTGCACACTTCTGGTTTTAATATGTATACATTTAATATTTCGGAGTGGAAACAAGCTTACTAACTAACAACTGTGCTTTACTATGTTTTAGTTTGAAGAAAACGGGACAAAAGGTTTAAGGAAATACATTTCCATGATAGAAGACACACACTGAGGAGGAGAGAAAATGAATGCTGTATCCTTTCCAGACACAGACAGCACAATACCAGGAAGGAAATTAGAAACTGGAATGTCTAAAAGGTCCAGAATGATGTTGGACACAGATGGAATAGCAGGGCATTTCATTCAATCTGCATTTTTCACAACATTTCAAGTGCACTTTAGAGACTTGAGAGGGAGTACTTGAGTTCAGCTCAGGCGGGGATGTTTTGTGTAAACTTGTAAAGCTCGCTGGGGCCTATATGTGCTTGGTAAGAGGTGTAAACATCCACACACAAAAAAAGGGTGACTCATCCAGAGAATGAACTTTAAACCGAGACTGTTTTCCACAGCGAACTAAAAACTAAGTGCACCCCTTACCTTTGCCACAGTGACATTATTTTTTGTTTGCAATGCACTCAAGTTTTCATTCAAATCATATAAGCATATGTGAATGTAAATGGTAAAGTATTATCCGCCATTTAAACAGGATCTGACGGCATTCTGACGTATTCCTTTACCTGAGCCACGCTCTCTTTGACAGTGGATTGTTAAGGATCCAAGACAATTAAAGAAGAGATGGGACGATCGTGAGTCCTGTAAATATTGTTATGGTCTTTTTTGCTTCCATCGGGACAGTCACTAGTTTACATTGCGTGCTCTTCCTTCCGCCTCTTCCTCCTTTGAATTGCACCTGTTACAAGGCGGGGTCAGTGATGATGTCACCTGAGGCTGGGGGAAGGGATCCGTCTGTACCACGGACTCTGCATGGGAAAGTTGTTTTGTAGGCTACA
>OMLF01033428.1:10605-34202 GCA_900302615.1 Holocentrus rufus
TTGGATTAGACTTACAACAATAACAGTTGCCGCTTTTTAATATTTCAAAAGCCATATGTACTTGTCTTTCAGCATTTAGAGCATGACCTAATATCTATCTATCTATCTATCCATCTATCTATCTATCTATCCATCTATCTATCTAGTTCTTTTTTTCCTCTGGTGTTGTGTAGTATGTGCCAACCTGTCTCATGGCTCATTTCTGAGAGGCTGTTTACCTAAAAGCAATTCTCTGGAAGTAGAAAGGTCACACCTCCCCCATCTCTCCTCCACCCCTGTTTTTCCTCTCACCCCTCCCTTTCTTTCTGGGGGAGGCTGCCAGATTGCTTTAGCCTTTTTAGCGGAGCTAGCTGACAGACAGACAAGGCGCTGACAAGGTCATAGCCAGTAAAAGTATTAATGATGGAAACACTGGGCTTTAGGGGAAGATGCCACTACAGATCTGGGCTTTACAGCACGCCCTCTATAGCGCTGTCATCAGAAATGATCATTCTAGCTGGATCTAATAGTTATGTTAATGGAATGAAATGCAGGCTAAACAGGACAAATGTATGGAAAACAAACAACAGCATCGTACCTGTTGGGAAGGGCTGCTCACGAGTTGCTGGATCAAGCATTGCTGATTCAATCTTCGGTTCTAAAAGTGCTCATTACTTCTGAAGTGACCCCACTCAAATGCACCTATATTACACGTGTATATGTACCGTTCTGTTCCAAGGATAATTACTGAGAACTAGCTAATTTTCACCAAATGCTATGAAACAATGCAATGAGCACTTGCTTGCAATTTGCCATTGTGCTGAACCCGTTCTTGTGAAATGAGAAAACTTTCACACATTTAGATCAATGCAATTTTCATAATTATTGCTCTGATGGAAATTGCATGGATAAAAAAGCATGGAGACAACTTTGTTTTCTCTCTGGCAGATTTTGAACTTGCAGCACTTTGGCTACAAGTTCAACAAGGTGTCTGGTATTCTACAATCACCTTGTAAAAATTGTAACTGCACACATAGGTAAATATTTTGGATATGAAATCTACCTCCAAAAATGAAAAGGCACTTCTGAATCCCAAACACCCAGTATCTCCATGTGACATTGCCATTACTTTTGTCATTCTCCAATCACCTCAGTATAGTAGTCATCATTTCTAAATCCTTCATGCTTGTGTGGCTATAGCCATGATTGAGGGAGGCACTTCCTCATTGGGCCAGGGGTAGAAACAGCGGTTGTGAAAGGCAATGCCCCTCTGACGGACAGCTTGAATATAAGGTGTGTGCCCAGGAAGAAAGGCTAATTGGGCTGAATGGAACATTTGCATTAAGGAATGGCAAAGGTGTCGCATCAACTAATCTCTTTTCATCCTTGAGACAAAGCAGGCAAGCACTTCTCCGGGAAGGTTAAATTACGCCGTTAAGTGGACCTCTGTGTGTCATCAACGGAAAGACCTCGATCTTTCACCATCCTTCCCATTTCGCCGCGAATGTGCCCCTCACAGGCTCCACACAATGCACCGAGCTAAAGTTCAATCTAAAAGTGTAGTTTTCTGAAGTTGAAAAGAACCTCCATAGCTATTTTAATCCAATCCGGAATGGAGGTGTCTTGCGGTCAGCAAAGCTACAATAAAGAAAATTACATCATTCATCGCCCGAGAAAAGTGAATTTAGAAGGGTTTCATCAGTTGTGTTTTTTTCCGAAGTTATACTTCTCCTTGTAAGGGGGATGTATCCAACAATGAAAAATGATGTTAACAGCTATCTGTGGGCAGTGGCTAAGAACCTTTGGAACACTCCTAAGAGAGATATTCTCTTTTATTGTCCTGCTTTCTTGCCTCTCTGATGTTTCAGGGCTTAAGGCGACATCGCTCACTGCACAACAGAGGTAGTGAAAGGGCTGAACAGATGCGTCTGGCGCAGAAAAAGAGGGAGGAAGCTGACAAAAAGATAGATGATGAGATAAGAGGGGTGAAAGAGATATATAAAGATAGAGAGAGATTGGAAAAAGACAGAGAACGCAAGGAGAAGTGGCATGATGCCAGTCCATTGCCTTACCTTGTTATCTTCATCCTACGCAGCATTAGATTTATCTACACACCAGACAGGATGTATCAAATACACCAGGATTTCCAGAGTTTAGTCCTCTCCCCGCCACACACAACTATGAACAACACCAAATCACGATATTGGTTGTTTATTTGTTGGTTTTTGTGCTCGATCCACGATTGGTTCGTGAGGTCACAGAGTCTGAACAGGAAATCAATCCATCTCCTCATATGCGATCTCTGTCTCTTATCTCATCTCTTCTCCAGAGTTCTTTGTGCAAAACCAATCAACATGGGAGTGCTAAGATTGGCAAATGCTCGCACACACACACAGACACACACACACACACACACACAGACACACACACACACACTCGTAAACACACACAACTAAATATGCAGATTAAATTAGAACCATTTTTCCAAAGCTCATGTGTTGATGATGGAGGTGGGTGTTGCACTACATTAATTTTGTATGCATCATGCTGCATCATATTTTATGAATAAAGTCGATATTTTCAGATATGTAGAAAGGATTACAAAGGAATTCAATATATCTTTCATGTCTGCGACTTGTGCCACAATAGTATCATGTCACACTACATGGTTTCACAAAGTATCCTTCCTGGCATTATTTTGCTTGTTGAACAATGCTTTCCCATAGTGCTATATGCACACGAACCGAGATTAGAATACATTTAGTTTGTCACAGCATCCATACTCACCGCAGCAGTGCAGTGATGCAAATACAATGTGAATCTGTAATGTTTATGCATAATAGCGCCCATACATTAATGTAGGCAGGGGATGGAATGTGATGTTCATATACAGTAATGTCCAAGTGCATCACTTAGTGTGTCACTCTCTTGGTGGGATCAAGTGCCCAATGAAACATTAGTTTAGCAAGAATGTCAGACCCAGTTTACCGTGAGATGCAGTGCAACTTACATCTTCTGCACAGGACGAGGAAAACATTATTCACCGTGCTCTTCTTTCTGTGCGTGTGCCCTGTGACAGTTGTCAGAGAATAAAGTTGCTGCGCAGTATGTAATAATTTATATTTGAAAGGGAAGCATGAATATGTATTGGCATGTGTAACAATTATAAAAGGCCTCCCCACTTTGTGATAAAACTCCCACCCAGCTGCCGCTTTATCTATCACATTACTCTTCAAGGTTATCTCAAACATGCAACACAAAGTGCTCCTACCCAGCAAATAAAGTGTGGAAACAGAAAAAGAGCCAAAACCATCAGTCACCAATTCTATTTCCCAGCTCTGGGAGGTGGTTCAGCCGGAGGGGAGGAACGCTGACTTACACACCTCCACTTAGCCCCAGCTGAGGGCCCCCCACCACCCCTGAGATAGAATTACCACAGGGGGCCACTTGGAGGCTAAACGCCCTTCTCCAACAGGCCCCTCAGGGCCCCATTGTACATTCGTCCCTCAGTGGGAACCCTTGCCACTGCAATCTCCAGCCAATCACCTTCCCCAGAGACAGTCTCATTTGTGTAGACCCTGACTGAACTTTATGTGGCTGTGTAGCAAAATTCACACTCCTGAGGACTCATTCTTCCATAACGGCGGTTAGATCGTTACCCTGTCTGTAAAAAAACAAAAACAAAACAAAACAAAAAAAAAACGCAAAGTGTGATATAATGTGTCGGAGTTTTGTAGGCAAGTGATCAAACTGGAGTTTCAAGGCAACATTGTCTTCCTATCAAAACGCCTGAGTTTGTTTATGAATATGAAACTTGCAGAGGACGGGAAGAGCATGATGACCTGACTTGTCTCACCTGCGCCAATTCAAGTCGGCGTTTCACTTTCTCCTTTCACAACTCCTGCCTCTCCCGTGTTGTTTGTCTTTAGATGTGAGATCTAGTCGGTGACACTGTGGGTGGAACGCTCTGAAGCGTTGTTATCTTTCTCACGGGAACATGGCTTTGTGAAGGAATTTGCCATCAGACGGCAGCGTTGCCTTTTAAAAGCGATCAGGCCCTGCAGGCTCTGCACCCCGTGGCCTCCAGCAAAAGGCCAAATCTATGTGCCTTTACCCAGAGATAGGCTCTCATAGCAGGGGATGGATCAGGCCTATCAACCCCTCTCCCCCCTGCACTGACTCACGTGATAACACCTACTGTATGTCCTCAAAGCCCAGAGCAGGATAGCTGCTCCACAAAGCGTCATGAAAGACAATTTACCGCCCTTTCTTTGCATTCAACTTCCTTATCACAAGCAGACGGGAGTCTTTTACTCTGTCAACCTTCCTCTCTTTCTGTCTCCCTCACAGCAGGCACAATATAATAAGGCGACGGTTAAGACTTCTGCTACCATATATGATAGAATTTTCGAAAACCTGGATGCTTGTCATTTTTAGACATACTGATGCAGTTCAAGTTAGTTGACTGATGGAAAACTGAGACTTGAAGGTCAGTGGAAAAGGTCAGATATATCAATTTTCTTATCAATCCGCCCGTCACGTTCTGCAGCACTGTACATCGGCACACATACAGCCTGACTCTATACATGCAGTATACCAGTGACTGTGATAGGCCATCATTGCTCCCCGCGGTGTATCACATGAAGGGATTTTCATTTCGCCATTCCCACATGCGCCGTCCATAGAGGCAATGTGAATGTGAGCTGTCACAATGGACAGAAATGTATGTAAAAAGCATGTTTTGTCGGGATTTAAGCTTCAAATGGCTGTCGTAGATCCAGTCAAATACAACATTCCACAGGGATCTGTGCCGTTTCATCTCCTTCCTGTCTGCTTTTCCCAGACGGCAGGGTCTCTAACTGTCTGTCAAACTGTGTGTGTGTATGTGTGTGTGTGTGTGTTTCTGTCTGTCTAGGAGACACAAAAAGAACAGTTCTGTCAGTGTCACTACACCAACACTCCCTCATGGACTCAATCACTAACTAGGTTACTATGGATCACAGCTCTTACATAGTTTCACTGGAAATCTTTTCATATTTCTCCCTCTGTCCCTTCATCTGTCTGGTGTGAGTGAAGCCACGCATGTGTGTATACTCACACAAACAAAACCTCTGCCCCGCATAAATCAGCCTAGGACATTAGGAAATTAAAATAAATCCTCAGCTACAACCCCAGGTACCATTGGCATTATTTTCCTCACATCATACAAATGTAAAACAACACATTTCACGTAAGGGCTACGGCCCATGAATTCAGAGCAGTTCCGACAGGCTGAACAGTCCTCGGGGTATATGTGTACAAATAGGATATGAGGCCCCTGGTTATCTGCTCCGCAATGTTTGCTAAGATAAGCATTGCGGTGGCTAGCTGCAGGCCTGGTATGGTGTAAAAGGTTAGCGAAGTCATTGAGTTGCAGCCTGTGTGATGCTGCTGCCGTTGCATCCATCATAGTGTGGATGATGTGGAGCAATATGAGTGTTGTGACATTCTCCTGGTTTTAGTGAGGGCATGCAGGAAGATGTAGTCTGTCAGCGTGACACAGATTGGTTGCTGGATGCTAATGTTGGGAGGCTGTGTAGAATGTGGTGGCACTGAACTCAATGCTCCCAATTTGGATGAAGTAGTTTGTATTCCAAAGTGGTTTGTAAAAGAATATGCGGGTAAGAGATGTGTACGTGTGTGTGTGTGTGTGTGTGTCTGTGCAAAGTCACCCACACACAAGCTTATATGCAACAGAGCATTTCCTAGCCTCCTCCTTATTGCTAATCTCCATCTTTTCCTCTCTCTGTCTCCTCTGCTCACCAGAAACAGATGTCCAAGCGACCTGCCTCCATTAGCTAGCGCTCCTCTGGGGTATAACTCAGTTGCTGTTTCAGCCCCTGCCCAGCCCCTGGACATCAGGCCGAGTCTTCCCCATCCTTCTACCCAGGCACGGGGGCTCACAAAGCGGACTCAGACACTGTGACGGCAGGGCAGCCGGCCAAGAGTGGCTCTATCTCCATATAACTCCTGCTGGAGGTGGGGAAGTGCGAGCTGGACTCTGCCCATCCCTCTCCTGTAAGTGGTCATTAAAGAGCCGGCTGACAGTGCTCTCTTCTATGAGTAGTGGTGGAGATGTCCTGTTCACTGCACTAGCTACTCCACTCAACTCCGCAAGGTTCAGTGTAATGGTGTCTGCTGGTTAGCACTGATCCATCTGTCACTGTGTGAGTGTGTTAGCTATCATCATGTTCTGCAGCCCTGCGCTGTGCAGAGTGTCATCTCTTCACTGACAGTGCTACTCTGTTGGTTTGGATTGGGCTTTGTGCAGATGGAACAGACACAGACTTGCGATTCAGCGAGAAGATAGATTAAGAGGGGGGAATTCATTTGGAGTTTAAGTGCTTGCCATTACCCTGGCATTGGCATGGTGGTTTCTTATCCTCATTTGTGACTCCTTTTGTCTTGTTTTGAGTTTCGATGCCACGGTCTTACTTAAATGAAACTGATTAGTGTAAAAGAATAAGAAGAACAGAAGGAAGAAGAAGTTGGCTGACAGATTGTCATGGTGTAATCCCAGATAAGGCTCGTCTCTCTAACTGCGAAGCAAATTAGAAACTTGGAACTGTTTTACAAGAGAGGTCTTTGGATTTGCTGTGAATGAGGCTTTGACCAGCACTCGCTTTACAGACTTTTTGACACCGTGCGCATATGCGAGCCCTCACAATTAGCATTATTACAATACACCTGGGCTCAAGTACAAGTTTATGTGCAGATGTGAGCAGGTGGCATTCCCTGAAAATTTATCACAGTTTGGGAAACTCAAGTCCCCAAAGCTCTTATGTCATTTCAAGCAGAAGTCTCACTTTTGGTATTGATGTAAGGCTCAGCAAATACTCCACAGTAGGGGAGTATCACTAATCAGGTGCCACTATTTTTCCTCTACCACACAAGCATCAATATTGATGAGGCATCATTTGATTACTATGGTAGTATTATCCTTAGAGTTAATGGGTGATGTGATTTTATACCCATCAACTACAACATAATGTTCTATTTCTTTTTCCGTCCTTCAATTCTACTGAATTGTTCTCGCTCCAGGTATTCCGGCAAATGGTGAATAAATTACTCGGAGATGCCCAGGAGCCTTTATGGTTTTTCATTGTTATTCATTCAGCATGGTTCTGGGTTTTATTTATCTATCTTTATTTTATGTTGGAAAATCGCAGCAGATAATCTAGAGAGAATTAAGCCGCGCCGCGCCTTGGTTTGCCTTCCCTTTCTCTTCTACTGTCCCTCTACCCTTCGATCTCCCCATGCCCGCCCCGCAATCCAATCTAACCCATTCATCAGATGGAAGTGATAAGCTTGGGGAGCACAGGCGGAGGCACTATGTCAGCCAAGCTCCCTATGTGACCGTGTTATATTCCAGTAACTGGCTCATATATGTCACAACATTTGGTACATATTTTCACCCTCGTCTGCTTGCGTGTGTGTTTGTGCTTGTGTGGGCAGAATCCACATCCAGTCGTAGAGGTCACTCCTGTATATTATTGAATATTTTAAGCAAGCAAGTATGCCGCACAAGTATAGATCATGCATTTGACAGGTTTATAATATATGTGTCTGCATGCAAGTGTTTGGATATATGGTATGACAAAGATAGACAAAGACAGAGGGACAGAATCTCACCAGATTATCCCTCCTTCTTCTCTTCCTTCCCCTTTGTTCAACCCGTCCAACTCGGCGGCCGTACAGTAAACGCAGACAAAGCCTTCATTCTTGGGCGATGAGAAAATGAATTGCCTTCATCCTTTCATTAGACGCTTTATCTAACTTTCATCCGTTTTTATTTATCTATCTCGGGGAGCATTCATGTGTCACTTTCCCTTACCCTCGGAGACGAGCGTGGAGACAATGGTTCCAGTGCAGCATTTCCTTCCCGTTCTGTCTCTGCTCAGCAAAACATGACGGAACAAATGAACCAATTAAGTGTGCTGGTGGCTGTGCTGTCCCTGGGGAGGAATCTAAGGAGCTGAGACGGCCTGATTAGCACACAGGTAGGCCTGACTGGAGACAGCCAGCCAAGATGACTGGAGAGAGAAAAAAAGAGTCCCCCCAACTAACAGGAACACTCCATTCGATGGCGTTGTGCGCGCTTGCGAGTATTATCTCTTTTGCCTTTGCCATTTTTATCTGTGTTGACTGGGGAAAAGGCTAGTTAAAAGGTAGAATATGTTTCTTTCAAGATACTTAGCGATGGTGACAGGACACATCTCAGACTTTGACAAATGCAGGCAGATGGGTGACTGCCTTTTATGACAGAGAGAGATCTCAGCGAGTAATACCCTTCAAAGTGTGTTACACGATCCTCCGACAAGTCACCTCCGTGAGTGACATCTCAGGGAAGGCGGTCCAGGACTGTTTAATCCACTCTAACCTTATTTCCATTGATCCCAAGTGCTTCCAGAACACCTAGATGGATTCCCACTCGACTGTAAACAAGAATGATCAGTTAATACTCGGCGTATTGATCTGACTTGACCCTCTAATATTGAATCTCTTTGTACACACTGTTCAATCTTCCTGTTATCATGCACCCGCAGGTAGGGAAGTGAAGTTCAACATTAACTGCTGAATTCTCCAGAAAAATACTTTCCGCCGAGTGACACCTACTTCCCTTCAAAATATTACTGCAAAGGTCAGATTCGCTGAGTAAATTTTCCAACTGACATCTGAGATTCACCGGGAATATCTGTGTTTGGTAAATGCTGAAGTTGCACCCACGCCGGGGTACTTTTCTGATTTTGAACGTTCACCCCGAACCCGCTGGAGGTCATCTCTGTTGCGTTTTAGCTGAGCTGCACACAATGTCACGGAAAGGTTCATCCTTTAGCCTTTGATACACAATATGCTGAATGGCTGACTATGTCACCTTGGTTTTTCAATACAACAAATTTTTTTTTCCTTTTCTATCAATTCCTCACTTGCTCAGCTCTGATATGGCCGCCCTCTGTCTTTCCTCTCCTATTTTCCTGGCTTTCTGACACTCTGACATACCCCCGCTTTCCCCTCCTCTTTCCTGTCTCCACCATTCTGACAGGATCTGCAGTTTCCGGTCCTGAGGGGAGAACGAAACATTCAAAACCTCTTCATCTCGGAGGCAATTTTGAGGCACCTTGTCCCCTACGGTCAATTTGTCACCGTGTGGAGCGCCGGGAGGTGTCCTTGGGGCTGACCAGTGGTCATTGCTCTCTTTGACACAGCAAAAGAGAGACAGGGAGAGAGAGAGGAGCAGGGGGAGAGAATGAACCTGACAAAGGCCCTGAAACAGATACGTCCCACTCAGCAGAGCCCAGGGAGTATGCAGCCAGGCTGTCAGCACCTCTCATTAGTCAAAGGCAGCCTCGCCGACAATGTGACACTGATTACTGAAAGCCCTGATTCAGACTTTCTCTCCTTCTCTGTGTAGTCACAAACAGTGTCAGCTAAAGCCGCACGCACGAGGGTATACACACACACACACACGCGCGCGCACGCGCACACACAATTGAATTCACTCTCTTTTCCCCCCAAAATGCTTGAAGTGCATTTCATTGCATTTAACAATTCCCCTCCCATCTCCAAAGGGACTAAAGCCTTCATTAAAAGGAGCGATAAAGAGCAAACGGGTGTGTTCCAGCTCTATTTAAAATCTATTTATTGATTTTCACGGGGTGTAAATAAATATTAAATGGCATTATTGCACATGGAGGCTTTCACACTGGCAGGAGTGGTGGAATTAGAGGGGATGAAGTGTGGCGTTCATTTAGAGTTTATCATTTTTATTGATCTGGCTGACATGTCTCAGTGCTGAGGAGGATCTGATTGCTCTTATTTAATCATCTCGCAGAGTTCAAGGGGTGGTAGTAACGAGGGACCGGGGGTAGGTAGGGGGAGAAAGAGACAGAAATTGCCTCACAGTACCAATTAGAACAGTATCGGCGTTGGTTCTCTCCATAGAAACTCCTCCCACTCCCCTTATTGTTACAGGCAGCACAGAGAGACCTTGATTTCCTAGGATTACTGTTGTATTCTGCTATCAGCAGTACAACATGCACTGGATTGCGGAGTCTGGAGCAAAATGCATTCATCATGCTGAAATATATATTCCTCTGGGTTTGGTTTTGCTTTTCACGCCCCACTTTAATTATTTAACATCAAACAATGAGAACATGTCTCGCTGAATGTCTGTGATCCATGATAGAAGAGAAAAAAACAAAACAAAACAAAACACAGACAAAAAAAGGGCAGCGCCTGCCTCTTCACAGGTCCTGGTTATGAAGGTTGAAACGTAGCCCAGATGAAATATAAATGCCTGCTGATAGCGGTAATGTTAGATGACTTTATTTGGAGAATAGCCTTAGGTGGTCTCTCTACACTTTATGCCCTTGAGCCACAGCGAAGGCACTTACTTTGGATGACCATTTATATTTCATGATCCGTCATTAGTTAACTAGAATTCCAATCTGGGAAATCATAACTATTTTATGCCTTTTGTTGGAATGCAGACAGATAAAAATATTAAGCTGCAAGCATTGGCATAGACATCTGGAGTTTTGGATGATCATTCTATTTGTCCATGTGCACAGTTGTAAACCGTAGGCTAGTTAGTATGTGTGTGGAGTAAAAGAGCATATATTACTGAAGAATATTTCTCTAATCTCTAAACACTTAATTCTATTCTATTTACTCCAGACAAGGACAAATTGTGATCTTTGCTGCAGAAAAAATACATATTTAAGCTTTTATTATCTCTTATTTTTCACCTCATGATACCAGCCTGTTGTCTATTTCTGCTTGCCTTTCTCACACTCCATTATTTTTATTTATTAAAAATACTAGCATTCTTGGTCTAGTATTTTGCAGGGCAAATCTTGTCTCTTCTTCTCCAAAGCAAATCGCTTTTCAAAGCTGCACCTGTTGTAACCGTGCACCTCTTTGCTGGTTCGACCACATCTAAGCAGGAGAGTATAATTAGCACCAGCAGACATTTATAATGTATCTGGATAGAAAAATGCATTTACTCCATGCTTTATTTATACAAATGTGAATATTAAAACATTCATCAGAATTATATTGGAGAGAGAGGTGAAGCCAGAGCAAACATCTGTGCTCATTTTTATTGCGTTTTTAATGCAGACTAATTCCCCAAGAATGAATAATCGTGTCCATTTTTTTTTTTTTTTTTGTGATGCATCTCTCACAGTATGTGATATTATGCATGTGTGATGTTGGAGATGCAGCAGAGACCCCTTTCTCTAGGCTTTAGCAGAAGGATATTTATCTTTTCATTTCCCTCAATGTATCTCATTGTTATTTCAATGTCATGTTTGCCTTAGAAAAAAAAAAAGTTGTATCACTTACAGAGGCTTCAGTGTACAGAGAAATCTCAGTTGTCGTCTTGACAGTCCCTAAATGCCGTGGATTGACGAAATGCAGTGAACTGTAGTGCAAACATATTTCCTCAGACTGCAAGGAAGAAGCGCAAAGCCATCAGCTGCTGCTTCCTATGATCAGTATGCTGCTGTTGTGATGATGCCAATGGTAGTGAAGAAAAGCAACTCTTAACTCCCCTTAGAAGTGGAGTCCCAAGGAGTCAAGAGTAGCAGGGTTTCTGCGGCCCAGCTGTGAGGGGGAAATGAGGGCCGATGAGGTGGGAAACTCCCCTGCCTCTGTTAAGGCCTTTTCATGTGGAAGCTCTGAGGGCAGGCAGTGGGGTGCTTGACCCCTGTGAGGAGACCCTGCTAAGAGTGTCCACTCTGCCCTTCCCGCACAGAGGCTGCTGTTAGCCCGGCCAGGTAGTAGAGGATTAAAGGGAATTTGTAGGGAGTCCTCAGCTCTGCAAGTCTGACTTCTATACTCTGTTTCCTAGTTTGTACCACCTGTGGACTTGCCCGGGGGAACCTAGTCTGTGTGCCTTTGATTGATTCACATGGCATTCTGACCTTGAAGGGCTCCATAGGCTCCACTCTTTATTAGTGAGCCTGCAGCTAGCTCCCACGGAAAGCCAAGAGTATTTTGCACTAACTCTCCTGTGTCTCACCCTTCTTGACTGGAATGCCAAGCAATTCCTCCTTGGCCATGTCCATTTATTCACATTTAACCCTTTGACCAATTGGCTGTTTTGCCTGTTTTTCCAATTTGCACTCCCAAGCAATGCACATGCTTTGCAGCGTGCCTCTCAGAGTTGTGATTCTAAGCGCAGAGCATCGCACATTGCTTACTTGTCAGTATACAAGGGGTATGTTATGTATCTGAGGCTACAATCCTCTCCTCTCGCTATCTGGGTTCTAACAAGGATAGGATAGCAGCCAGATTGACGGCTGCTGGGGCATTCAACAGACTTGGTGTTAAACTGCTAAACTCCGAGGAGACATATGAATGATTTGCTGCCAAACCACACAGAAAACAAACCCACTGCCTTCACTGTCATAGTTGTCCAACTGACCATAAGCTTTAACAGAGAAAGACAGAAAAAAGACATTTTGAACTCTTCATCTGACTTTATTTCTCAGTACAGATTTATTCATATTGGTATGACTGCACTGAATTGGTTTCTACATGTATTTGTCTACAGTAGTGGTTCTCAGTGGTTACTGTTTGAGTGCTGAGACTTCCCAGAATAATCAGGTTGGTGTTTGCGACCCCCGATCACCCCTTTCCCCTCCCATGTTGTCTCACTTTTGAAACTCCCATATATAAGCGCTTTACTTCATGGCTTATAGGTGCTGCCGTACCCAGTGCAGAGATCAGCGCATAGGGGAACTGTTTTCCCTATGCAGGGGACGTGGACAAAGCATATTTAACTCACAACACCCCAATGCAAACAAATTGATCGTTCATTAAAGCTGGTCTAGGTACCTTTGTAGACTAGGTGGAATTTCTTCAGAAATTTGAACTCAAACAGTTCAAAGAGCACCCACCTGAGATTCAGTGCCAACTCCAAGTCCCTCCCACCCATGTGCACTTTTGTGTGTGAGGCACAAATACAGATGCAGTGGGGGATTAAGAACTGGCGATCCGGCTCCTTTCTCTGTCATTCTGTACCTATGGGAAACTAAGCTGAAGCACCATAGCTCTGGTGGACTAAGCTAAGTCAGGAAAGAGAGCAACCACAGCAGCAGTGCATGGTGTGTGTGCACAAGACGTGATTGGCAATGAGGTAGTGACGCTTCCTTCCCTGATTGGTTGTTTAGATTTAGACCAAATGGATTTTAACAAATGAGATTAAAGCCCCAGGAGCAGCCTGGAAGACTGGATATTTTTCTCAGTGCATTTAGTTTGGCTCAAACCCCCTGTGTGTAATGATTATTTGCCAAAACTGTGAATCAAAAAAGTTACCTACCCTAGCTTTAGCTCTCTGCATAAAATCTATATAAAGCAAAATTATATCACTGGTACAGGCAATGTTATGTAAAACTATTCCCGAGTCTAAAATATGTTACTGTATATTTTTTCTCGACAACCATCTGGCAACACCTGCAACTCCCAGGTTGAGAACCAGTGATCTACAGCAACGTGTTAGAAGCAAGAGTATACTGTATTTGCTACTGTCAATATAGTGGGAAGAAAATTATTTTCCTCTAAGAGGAAGATCAGAAGAGATATTTCACTGAGAGATGAAGACAGGAAGAATACCATCACTGGCTGCATATAACATTGTGACCACTTTGGATAGTTATCTATATTGTGCTGTTCTTTATGCAGATCATAAAATTCTCAATCCTTTGATACAACTGAGTACTCCCTGCTTTCAGAGATGCTTTCCTGTACTGGTGTAGATTTTATTGTCTCTTTGTTGACTTTGAAACTACCTTTCACATAGATCTCAGTTTGTATTTTTGTTTGAAGTACAATAATGTACAATGCTTTGAACGCAACTAACACAGTTCCTCAAGGTTGAATAATCGCTCCCCTCTTGTTGGCTGGATACCATAATAATAGTGTCTCATCCATAAATACCCATAACATGCATCCATATATACGTCATGCTTCTCTATTGTTATGCTGATTTTATATAGGCGGCTTGTGAACCACTGGAACTTGTCTTAAATGACTTCAAAGGTTTGAGTCCTGAATGTGGATTAAAACTAAATGTATGTTCTCCAAGCCAGAAAATAGTAGATTGACTTACAGATCAAAACTCTTACTGGTGTTCATACTGATTGACTTTACTTAATTTTACTTAAGACCTTTGCTCCTCTGACAAAGGTTCTTTCGAACCTTGCTAGTTGAGCCCACTCCCAGACGTTTCAGCTCTTCTACAGCTGATCCCGAGGCATCCTCTTTTCTTTGTTTGTTGGGGGTTCCATTTCAGGGCTTGTCCGGTGATGTTTGTGTCAGGTTTTCCAAGGGTGTGTCCAATCCAACTTCACTTTCTCCTTCAAATATGTAAGTCGTTGGGATCCTGGCTTGTTCTTTTCCACAGATCGCTCCAACTCCATCCGGCATAGCTCTCAGGTTTACTTGAGTACACAAGCCTCTCCACCATGTCAAGGCTGCAGTCCAGGAGAGACATATTGATTGAGCCTCTCAACATAAATATTAAAATACATATGGATAGATAACAAATTTACTTTTTAGTCAAATTGCTACCTTGAAAATAAACTGAGAAAGAAGCTTTTTTTGTATACAAGCAAAGCTTTTCTTTTCTCATAGAGGATGCAGCCTTTTTCACTTGTTTAGACCATGTTGCTACGATCTATAGAGAGTAGATTGGTCCCTCTTAGCCTGATTTAAAATGAACCTCAATAGCCATCCATTCATACGTACATTTTCAAGTCATTTATTCGTATCAGAGTTGCAGTGGCAAAAGGGCGAGCAGAGCAGAGCCTAGATATTCTTTTCTGCAGCAACTTCCTGCAGCTCCTCCTGGGGGATCTCAAGGCTTCCCCAGGGAAGAGCAGTGGCTCGACACCAAGGTCCTCTCAGATCACTGAGCTCCACACTCCATCACAAAGAGTGAGGCCAGCCACCCTGCAGAAAAACCTTATTTTGGCCACTTGTATCCACAATCTCATTCTTTCGGTCACTACTCAGAGCCTGTGGCCATAGATGAGGGTCACAACAAAGATAAAACCATAAAATTGAGAGCTTTGCTTTGTGGCTCAGCTCTTTCTTTGCCACCGCAGTTCGATACAGAACCCACAGAACTGCAACCGATGCTTTTAACCGGCAGTCAATCCTTACACTCACTCTTATCCTCACTCACAAACAAGACCATTACAGTTAATTATTCAAATTTTCTGCTCAGACATTTGGGGAAACTACTTATTTTGACTCTCATAAAAATGTATTCTCATAAAAATGGTGTTTGTGGACTAATATCTCTCTCAAACACGTAAGAGTCAAAATTATTGCCACCCCTAAAGAATATTTAAAATAATACCCAAAGTGAGAGCTGTGTTAGAATGCTCTCTCTTTTTTGTGTTGTTGCCTTCCACCACTTCACCATTCATCATGTAAATATGAGTTCACACACGTTAAATCTCTTTGCCATCCATCACTATGTGGAAAACGACTCAGAAGAGACAGATGGTTGTTGACCTATACAAGTTGCTCAGTTACTGGGTACGCAAAATATGCAAACAGTTGAAAATATCACTAAACACAGTCAGGGCAATAATCAAAATGTTTGACTCCAGAAGAGTTGTAAATTTGCCAAGAAGAGGATGCATGTACATATCGCTCCCACACATAAGGAGGAAGATGCTGAGGGAGGCAGAGAAGAGAAGAACCAAGGATCACAGCTTCAGATTTACGCAGTCTAGTTGAATCTTAGGGTTATCAAGTTTCAAATGTGCTGTTAGACTGCACCCTCATGTCAGCAAGCGCTTTAGAAGACTCGCATGAAAGAAGCCCTCAGTGAGAGCAAAACCTACAAACAGAAGCGCCTAAACTTTGCCAAGCACAGAGCTACAACTGAAATTGTGAGTGGTGGCCAAATGAGAGCAAAACTGAACTTCTATTTGCGTTGAGGTCACATTTGGCGACAAAAGACACTTGGATAAGGAAAAGCCACAGTAAGATATGGTGGTTGATCATTTATTCTTTGGGGCTGTTTTGCTGCTAGAGGTCCAGGTACTCTTAATTGGACCACAGAGTTGAAGCTATTCCACCGGAAATCTGCCGACAGAAGACAGGGCAACTGAGCAGAAGCAAGGCCCGAGATGGGGTACTAGATGGACAGTGGAGAGACTTGGTTCTATAAGCTAACAAAAGGGAGGTGACCAAGCAGTATGTGTGTGTGAGCCGCTGCTTTCCTCTCCCCACAGCAGCTGCAGCAGTCTGAGTGAAGCCCCTGATATACTTCAAAACAAGCACATCAGTGGTCACAGTCTGTGGGAACACATAATCTGAGATGCCACCCTTAGAGGCCTCCTCAAGTTTTGATGACTGTGCTGTATTGGTGCCTGACTGTGTTAGAATCTGTGCAGAAACCAGCGTCACGTGGATCATAAACTCTAATCCCCACCAGAAACCCTGGATGAACACTAATCTTTGCTTGAGGCTGACGGCACAAAATATTTCTAATAAAACAAGGGGCGAGGAATACTACAAGACATCAAGGTACAATCTACAGAGAGCCGTCAAAGACACTAAGGGGCAATATAGAGACAAACTATTTCAATTAGCTGTTACTCATGGTGCACATGGAGGGGGCTACAGGTAATTATGGATTTGCAAAAAACAAAGCCAAGCTAACACCTCCACATCACTGCTGAATCTGTCTAACAGTTTTATGCCCACATCCATTTGCCACAACTCAGACCCAGTGAGCCCATTCCTGTACCCCTCCTGGCAAAATCAATCTGCAGGTGACTGAGGTTGATGTAAGACTTTTAAAAGGGTCATGCTACACTCAGCTATCAAAAGTGACATTTTTAACCTGTCCCTGTCACTGTGTGTGCTTCCACCGCGCTTCAAGAGTGCCACAATTGCAGGTGTATCTCAGAAATCTTCTGTCTCCGGCCTTGGTGGTTACTACCCTGTTGCTCTGACCTTTTTTATTATGAAGTGCCTGGAAAGATTGGCCATGACATTCATAAAGTGTAATATCCCTGCTACACTCGACCCATTCTAGTTTACCTACTGTTCCAATAGGTCTGTATATGATGCTATCTTTCTTGCTCTGCACACCGCTTCAGAGCGCCTTGAAAATAGAAATATCAATGTCAGAATGTTGTTCTACTTTTAATACCTTTGGGGTATTTGTGTCATCTAAATTGATGTTACAGCACTTGATCTTGATCAGTTCCATCTACAGTATGAATGGTTGTTTTGACTTCTCAATAGGTAGACCTCAGACTGAGAATAAGGAACAAGGGCATCATGCACCCTTATTTTGATTTTATTTTCATTCATTCATTCATTCATTTTTTGTGAGGCACACACACTCAACCCCAGCCTTGCCACCCCCCAATATATTATAAAAATCATGGCAATGTTCAACCAATCCAAATCTACATGGTAAATGAAATGAGAGCTGCGTTAGGAATTAAGAAAACCAACAGAGATATTTACCAGTGTAACTTAGTTGTCCTGTTGTTTTTGGTATAGTGTGTCAATGAGATTTACATTCACTGCTGTGAGACCGAAAAGCCAATGTATGAATGAATTTTCTGTGAACGGCCACTAAGCAGGGCCCGTTTTTAACATGTGCCACAGGCAGAAAGCACAGGGGAAAATGCACTTTTTGCCAAAAATTCAGTGAAATAAGTACTTTTTCACATCTAAAAAGCCATAATTAATCAATTACCACATTTTGTTATTGTTAATATCTTAATTAGGATCTGGACAAAGTACTTAACCAGACTATTTGGTAAAAATTCAACAAGAGCAAGAACAATTGAGGTCTAACATCCCAAGGCGTATCTCATCATACCAGAAGCCTGTGACATGCACCCCGCTGCTTTTTGCTTGGCTTGCTTTGAGTTTTACATTGTAGCTGGTTTATATGGAAAACTATATTCATTTTGAATAGAAAATACCATTTTGCTCAAACTAGCTCCATAAAACCACAATTCAACTCCACATCCGTGTGAGCTGTATTGTTTTGTCTTGCCCTGTGAGTTTTCAAGTCAAAATACTCACCAGAATTTGAAATTTATCCACTTTTGAGAGATTGCAGGCAGCTTGAAGTTCTGTCGGAAATCAGATTGTGCTGGCTGTTAGGATGTTTCCCCACTTCTGATTTAATATAATAAAAGTGTCATACATTGTAAAGATTCTCACATTTTAATCATAATATCAAACTGTCATAATGTCTATTTATTTAGTTTAGCATGTCATATTTTGGCTCATGTAATCAAATAAATGACATGTTCGATTTATTTGACAGTTCAATATCAGTGTAGCTGCTGTCTATACTGCATATTTATTTTGGTAAAACAGCAGTGGGATACAAGAGTCTGCAACATCTCACTGCTCTATCTGTTTCAAAGCAGAGACAACTCATCTGGAATTAACCGATGCCTAATAGACAAGGGATGAGTGGGTGGAGGGGCTATATACCCAACCGAATTCTGCAATGGTTCAGCCACATATTTAGAGAAAATAACTTGTCTATGCTGGGATTGCAGTAAAATTGTCAGATCCAATTTCAGAAACAATCTGCTTTTCAAAAAATTTGAGGTGTTACCTCATGTCCTCATGAACGGACATGACACCACTGGTAGGGAACATTCACTCATTCACACTGTTTCTCAGGGCTGGGGTGACCAAGGGCTGCTGTCTTGGTCCCTTACTGTACAGTTTGTTCACCCATGATTGTGATGCCAAACATGATAGTAATGGTATTATAAAATTTGTGGATGACAGCGCAGTGATTGTCCAAATGACTAACAGTGACAAGAATGCCTACAGGAGGTAGGTGGAGGATCCGTTTGGTGTCATAACAGCACCGTCTCTTTAAATGTCAAAAGACAAAGACAAAGGAAATCATTGTTGACTTTAGAAAGATCAGAGGCAGTACCACTCTAATTAACATCATTGCGTCATCTGTTGAAATTGTAGACAACTTCAGATCCCTTGGTATAAATATCACAGACGTGTTCACATAGATTCTCAACACCAGTTGCATCTTCAGGAAAGTACAAGAGGGGCTGCACTTTCTGAGGTGCCTCAGAAGATTTAGTATGGGAACCAATAGGCTGGTGAACTTTTATCACTGCACGATTGAGAGCTTCTTGACAGGGTGCATAACAGTGCGGTTTGGCGATCCGACTGCCAAGGACTGCAAATTGCTGCAAAGGACTGCAAAAGACCGCATCAAAAATCAATGGCACAGGACTACCACAACTCCATGACATCTATACCACCCACTGCAAAAGGAAAGCCCAAAATATCATGAGGGATATCAGTCACCCGGCCCATGCACCATTCTCCCTCTTGCCATCTGGAAAATGCTACCGGAGCATCAAATCACACTTCACACATCAGAAAGATACACACACACAGGCACACACACCCACAACAACGATAGTGCATGCATATATGTGTACTCTGTATTTTAAATAATTTGTGTATTTTTTTGTTTTTGTGTGGGTTTATGATGAAGAATTTCAGTTTCAAGAATTTTATTTTACTGGCATACAGATTACAATCAAACTGAACTTGGCTGAACTGAACTTAATGTCACCAAACTGGACACTTTCCATTGGCTGCATGGCTGGTCCAAGATTCATTACGCTAAGGTCTCTTCTTCCCCTGCCCTTTGCATGGCGGGCATTTCACCGACCCCTACCCTTTGCCTTGTGGGCGACAAGCCCACAAGGTAATGGGCATGTTTCTTTTGAGCAGTGTCCTGCTGAGCAGTGGGAACATCTGGCCACTATTCCCACGCATGGTTTCTTGTAAAGTCAGTCCTAAGGGTTTTCTTCAGTAGTTATTTTTGTTGTGTTTGCAGCCATGCATGATTTAAACTGATAAGATATGATTTGATTTGATACAAATTTGATTTGATTCAGTGCCAAGACGAACAATGAAGATTTTACCAATCCTGCTATCCTTATTTGGCTCTTATTGGAACCCATGATAAGCACACTGTTCCCCATGATACATTTATTGTATGTGCTGACCACTAAGAATGATGTTGCCCACATCATATAGACTGTGGTCTTTGTTGACTCATTTGTTTGCCATCATGTCATGTATCAGACGCCACTGAACAAATTTAGAGTAAACCACTGCATTTGTGCAATTATGAAAAACAATTATTCGGTCTGTTTGTTCTGCTACTCTCTATCACGGACTGATATAGTACAACAGTAATTCAACCAATACACAGTTCATGAAAGCTTTTACATTTGCTATGCAATGTGCAAAAGCAGAACTAACATTGGTGTTGCTTTTCCAAGATGAAAAGCACTCAAAGATGAAAGAGGAACGAGAGAGGTCACAATCACAATCGTGGCTGATAGAAAAGCAGGTTGAGGGGCAATTTGTATTCATTTGATTGGCAGGCGATGAGTGCTGCTAAATCAAATATGAAAAACCAATCAAAATCAATGCTTAGAATTTGTAGCAAATACTGCCAAATGAATGGAGCTTCATTGCTGTCCCACGCGGTCAGCCTCAGCCAGGCTATCAGATACCAAGACTGATTTTAAAGCTACTGCCTTTAACTGTAATTTGTCACCATAGCTGGATTTGTGTAGCAAGTTTCCTGTCAATCAGACTCATGTGGGAGTTGAAATTTGAAGCAGAAGACTCATCTTTAGAGAAATCATATGGTGGCCAGTGGGTAGTATAAATACGGTAATACAAATGCACTGCAAGGGTCCAAAGTAATTGCATTAAGAGGAACATGTTGTAAGTCCAGAGACAATGCACTTGCAAATACCAAAAAAATACAAATGAAAATATAAAGCAAGCACAACAATGGAAACGCTGATAAAGAACAAGCACTCTGCAGAATACCAAAGGAAAAACATTAACAGAAAATTATGCAAAGTGAATTGCAATTCAGTAAAAACCAATTAAAATTAAGAAACACATATAAACCACAAAAAGGGAACACACACCCAGTTAATACAACAGAGGCGCCCCTAAGTGGAAAACATTGATTTTGGAAACAAGCAACAGAGACAGTATGTACCCTTGTTTATAGGCTCCTGTTTGGTCAGTGATGCAGACATTGGACTGGTCCGAGGAGCCTCTGAGAACTGGCTTTGTTTCTTGTTTCTGTGTGTGTGTGTGTGTGTGTGTGTGTTTTCTTTTTCTTTTTTAAAACTGACATTAAGAGTTTAAATATATTTTACTCAGGGAATGAATGATTTCAAGCTAAATAGAAAAATTAAGGTGTTAGATAAAAGGCGGACCGCTTCCAGTAAATCTATTGTTGATTTTTTTAATTATTTCTTTCTTTAGCAGAAATAATAAGTGATACCCCTTGCTTGTCAGACAGATGTGTGTGTGGGTGCTGGGTGAGGTGGGTGTTTTAAAAGCATGTGTGACGGGGAGGGGTTGAGTCATTGTTTTCATTGAAATGTACACAATTAGGGATTTTTTTTCCCTTTAAATCTGCATAACATATGAGGATGAATCACCCTCCTAATTTTCAGCAAAATCAGAAAAATCCGATCCTCAGTCTCCCCTCCAAAGTCATTGCATGCAGAACAATGACTTTTCTGAACAATAAATACATAAATTAATAACTAAATGAGAGCAAAGTTGTGGTATGTGTGAGGTTTGAGAACGACAGTAGGAGAGTTAATCATACATTTTGGCTTCTCACGCACATTTGAACCACTGATTGTGAAAGGAGGCTTGATGTTGCATGCCTCTTATCACAAAGACCCAACATATGTTCCCTTATCTCTCACCGTCCTAAACTCCCCTGATATTTCTCTCTTTGGTACATCCATTTCACACTATTATTATTTTTCTTTTCATCAGTTGTCGTTTTAATCTATTATTCAGATGCTCATTCAAGATTCTACCGGGTAATGAGACATGAAAGCAAATGTGTTGAAATAACACTGAATCAATAGCATGTAAATACAAAAAAAGGGAGAGTAGATTCTGGTTTGGAGGGAGAGGAAGGTGACCCCTAAAGATACAGTAGAATTTGCTGCGATTCTTTTCTGTCACATTATCCATTTCTCTTTAAAGAAGAGAGGGGAAGTGAGAAACACGATTTGTCAACACACATTGCATCTCTGCTGCGATAGATCCAAATGAAAGCCTTGTTTGTGAGCTCATTTCTGCAGAAGATGGTAACAGGCTCAGTTAACTGAACTTGGCCAGGTTTTCTGCCGTAAAGCCTCATCAACATTCAGTATGATTGACTGAAAAATACCAGGCCAGGATTAACACTGAGCACATGCTCCATAGCTTACAGCTAATGATTTCTGCTAATGGAGACTGCCCCAATTTACAAAATAATCAAAATTCTGAAATTGTGACAGAACCCAACTTTCCCAAAAGCAGTGTTTCAGCTAAAACCAGAGGGTGAATTCACATAGAATGTATGTGATTGCTGATAGAATCATTTTTTGCACTTAAATTGTGAACGCAATCTGTATTGCCTTAACATCCAGTTCACTAAAGGAACATTTCATGATCTCATTATCACAAAAGAAACGTTTTGTGCATGCCTTGGCCATTGTGTTGAATGAAGAGCTTTTACTGGCTGAAGTCCTGTGCTGGTATATGCATTGTGTTGTGCATGGCACCAAAAGTATATTTATATTTTAATTTTTAACCTGTTTTTGAGAGTGCAGCAAATGACAGATCTATACATGTGACTTACAAGTGCCAGTCCGAAATACAGGAAAACTCATAATGCACGTCTTGGAATTTCCTGAGCTCAATAACAATTCCATAAAGGCATGCAGGACCCACAACAAAAATACATTTGTATGGCAAATGTGCTTGAATGGTCAAAAATGGCTCAAAGCGGAAAGCAGGAGCCTTGTTTTTGTGTGATAACATGAATGGCCTTTGGAAAAAAAAACTGAGCAAATTGACTAATGCCACAAAGATGCCCGCATAATTAGTGCTGATCCCAAGCAGCTAGACAACTGTATAAGTAATGTCTTTTGACCAAGCCATGGGAATGCATTCTGACAACAGCTTGCAAAACAGCAGACACCGCCCTGCTGAGTGATGGCTGTGAAAACCTGCAGGCACAGTCAACAGGTGTCTAGAAAAAGCCAGATGCAAAAACCTGAACCTGACAGCAGTTAAACAGTGGCAGATATTGCATGTGATCTTTGAACGGCAGTCTCAATCTCATCCTCTGTCACACGAGTAAATAACTGTATAACTTTGCAACACGTAAGTGCGAATAATTTTGAGCTCAGAAACATATTCTGCTTGAAAATAGCAAGCCTGGGATGTCGATGATGGCTGCACTTGGCTGCAATCAAAAACATTACTGTAAAATGAGCGCGTGTGATGCAGTGCACAGTGGTTCACACTGAGTCACTGTTTCGTTGGCGATTAAGTGCATTTACCTTTTACTGCGGGTGCTTTATGAATCAAGTTTCTTTTGATGGTTTACCAGAGAGCTGTAAATTCACCAGGAATGCAGACTATATAGGTCTAGATTTAACCGTGGTACAATTATGTAAAATATAGGCCGACACGAAATT
>OMLF01033428.1:39556-49813 GCA_900302615.1 Holocentrus rufus
CTCTCCACAGACACTACAGAGGACTCTCTCTCTCTCTCTCTCTCTCTCTCTCTCTCTCTCTCTCTCTCTCTCTCTGTCACTTCCTTGTCTCTCTCCCACACATGTACATGCACACATATACCTGTGTCCCCTGTGGGTCCTGTTTGGAGCGTTACTTTCTTTCCCAGTGAGGTGCCATTGTGAAGCCGCAGAGCCTGAGGGGAGAGAGGCCAATTTAACCCTCCCTCTATCACTCTTTCTCTCTCTCTTTCTCTCTCTCTTGCTTTCTCCTTTCCTCTCTCTCTGTCTCTCTTCCTCTCTCGCTCATCCCTGCTGACTTGTTTGTCCCACTGGTGTTTACCTCTTCTCCTCCCTCTGTTTGGCTCAGCGTCCACCCTGACAGCGGAAGGCCATTATTTTTCCTTTCCCACTTGTACCCTCTCTTCTCACCCGTTCCCTCTCTTTTTCCATCTCCACTCCCCCTCCCATCCGCCCCCTTTCTCTTTCTCTCTTGGCACCCTAATTGGCGCAGCACTTTCCCCCCTGTCATCTCCAGTGTTGCTTTGAAAGCTGCAGTCAACCCAGCAGGAGAGAGGAGACTGTGCAAGGCCCTCTTGCATTGACAAAGCCCAAACCACTGTTTTATTATCATCATTATTCTAGTCTTTATTTACACTACATCTCCCCCAAACGTCCCTAAAGACACTTTTTCATACTTGGATTTAAACATAGAGATGTATGAACATAAACATGCAACCGTGCATGCTTATTCCATATTCCACGTATGCACACTTACATGTATAGTACATGTACACATACACAAACTGCTGCCACTACTGGGAAAAGACAGAGGCAAAATACGGTGTATTATTTTAGCTGAGAGGGAGAGTAAGAGAGAAAGAGAGTGATAGACTGTGCAGGATGCTCAAGGAATTCTCTGTACATTTAAGGGTGTAAATATTTGAGTGGCTCCCGCGGTTGTGTGTATGTGTGCTATTATCCAGCAGCAGGCTGTCTTAGCCAGGGTAATGCTTGTCAGTTCTCCAGGGGTGGCCCTCACTGCCTAACACTGCTAAACCATTACAAGGCCTCCTCTGGAGCCCTCATGTTGAAAATGGCAAACTGTCTTTAGTTATTCATGATATGTTGCATTAGAGTCACTGCTGAGGCTTGCTTTATATATACACAGTTGTACAATACCTCAAGTAGAACATGTACCAACTTGAATTCGGACATTCCCTGTAAAACAATGTGTGAAATTCATCAATATTCATGATGACAGTAACTTAGCAAACAGCAGAATTTGTTGTGCATAACCGTGCCATCTTCGATTCTTCAGTATTTGGGTTATGATTTTGCTCAGTTTGACTCACTGGAAAGATTAAAAACTGATGGAAAAAAAGAGGCGCCTTGATGAAAGGCAAGGGAAAAAAAAAGAGAGAACTGTAGTCTCTAATGGTACGAAATATTGTAAACCCCTCCTCACCACCCCTCAGGTCTTCGTTAGTTAATTATTCTCGTTAGCCGGCTTAAAAGTGGAATCTCCCCGAAGCCTTACAGAGATTAATCAGCAGTAATTGAAAGGTAATTCCAGCTCCTGCAGGTGTAGCTCATCCAGAGCTTCAGATGGGGAGTTAAAGGGGCCAAGTGGAAGAGCGGCATACCTGGTGGGCTATAGTATTTTACAACAAGGCCACAGAGACTTTGCACCTCCAGTGCTCTTCTGCGCTCTCCGTCTGCATATCTTGTTCCTTTGTACTCCTTTCTCTCACTCTCAATATTGCTTATTCCCACACACCCCATTCTCACCACTCCCATTTTGCACCTCCCATCTTAATAATTCATTTCAGTCTGGCTAAACAGAGCACATACCCTGCAGAGAGAGAAAGAGAGAGAGAGAGAGGGGGAGAGAGAGAGAGACAGGACCACCCTTCCAACGATACCTCTTTCTGTAATGCCACCCCAGTTGTGAGCCCCAGGCTTTTCTCTCCCTCTGATCCCCCCATCCCACTCCCACCCGTGCCCCTTACACATCTCGCTCTCTTCCATTCCCTCCCCTAAACACATACACACACATTATGATCTACCCCCGAGCATGCCCAAGATGCCCCCAGCTGTGAGGAAATGTCAGACGTTTACCACCCACCACCCTCCTTGCCAAATAAACATGCATGCACGATCTCATGCACATGCACACAGCCACACACACACACACACACCCACAAAACACCAGAGCATACAGCACATGTATGCACAGATACACATACAACCTGACACCCTGAACGACACATGCATGAACGCACTTGTACATATGCACACCCCCTCTTGCCACACACGCCACAATGGAGGAAGTCTCATTAGGCAGAGGAAGTATGGCATTGATTTTTGCTTCTCTCTGGTCTTGGTGGAGTCTGGTTTGGCACAGCCTGGCTCATACTACAAGAGCCACAGCAACACCATGGGTTAAGCCGATTACATTTTCGGGGAGCAGGGAGACCTGAGGGGTAAAAGGATCCAGTTTTGTTCCCCTCCTCCCTCTGCATTTTCCCCTTTTCTCTATTCTGATTTATTCATATGCTCTTGAGGTTTAGTCACCATGGGCTTATGGTTGCATTTATTGACTTCAGCTGGAAATTATTTCAAATTCAGTGGATTACATTTGTGGATATTGGTAAAAAAAAGGAAAAGTGGGGAAGGGGAGTCGGCTTAGAGGGACAAATGGCACAATGGCTCGCTAATATGGCGTATGAAACAGCCTTTTGAAAATAGACTCATGGCAAGCCAAATGGATAGCAATAGCTAGGTTGATGAGTGGATATTACCTTGCTGTTGGCTATATTTAAACGTGTGAATAGTTGGCAAGCCAGCATAAATTTGATTAGAAGCTACCCATATCTGCCATTTTCCTGCCCTTTATCCCCCTAGCTTTGATCCAGCATCAGGTGTAGAGTTTGATAGAAATGCTTTGGGTGTCAAATTTCACAGAAGCTCTGGCTGAATAAAAAGTACACATCAGAATTTTCCCTAAAGCTCGCCTTTGTGTATCAGAATGAATGAATAAAAGGTGTGCCATTAAGATAAAAAAAAAAAACTGAATATAGCCAAAGTCATTATGTTCCATAGTGTCTGGTCATTTCATGCTTGTGTCCACTGCCAGATGGTGGAATGTGGGCCAGCATATGTGAGTCAAACTGGGAGAGAACAGAGGTCTCTCTGGTGTTGGCAACGCCGTCCCCGTCGATTGAATCCTCATTACCATCCTCTCATAATTGTGTTTTTCCTTTTTTTTTTTTTTTATCGGATATTCTAATGGCTGCTGTTGCATGTAATTATGTAGCAATTATCTGCTTCCTTGCCTCAAACTGGTGTTCCATCGCTGTAATGCAAAGTCAGATTGTGTCTATTACACTCCCGCTGGCATGGCAGGTTCAGTTAGAATACTGTCAGGGTACTTGACTGGGGACAGAATTAATGTTCCCCTAAACTTTCCTCATAGTCCTAATAACCTTTCACCTTCCTCGCCATCAATTCACTGGTGTTACGGCTCCAGCTCTGTCCAGCCCACTCTGCGGTATTGAATCATAATTAGTCTGCAATCTCAGAAAGAAGAAATCATTGATATGTATTTTTTTCTCCCTCTATTTTCCTCCCCTCTAGCCAAGTTGATTCTTTGAAGTTGGGGCATGTATGAAATCACTTGATCTTTATTTCTTTAAGTTCATTACTTATTTTCTAGTTGTGTGCATGTCATGCATTTTTAACAAACCCTTTGAGTTGGCTTTGTGATGTGTTGCAGCGGAGAACATCAAAGGGTTCTCTCTCCCTCTCTCTCCCTCTCTCTTTCTCTCTCTCTCCCTCTCTCTTTTTCTGTATTCCTTTCTCTCACCCCCTCTCTCAATCTCTAGCCTTTTCATCTCCCTTTCCCCTTTTACAGTCTTAGCTGCACACTGAGGAAGCTTTTCTTTTCTGGCAGAATAATCGTGAAAGAAAGGTAGAGGAGGCAGAGGTAGAAGACTGTTGTTAGTTTTCCTCATTTCACTTCCTCTCATTCTCAGACCATTAAATGGGCTGGCATGCCAACGATTGGGTAATGAGCACTTCCATCATTCCCAGAGGTGGAATTCTTAAGAAGGCTTTATGTAATATTTCATTCAGTTGCATTTCTACTCACCTGTTGATAAAAACACCTTAATGGTACAACATGTAATAATTTACTTGTTCAAATGTGAAAATGACCAATAACAGGATGGGGTTCACAAGTGTTGTTTATCAATCAGTCAGTCCTCTGCTATTCTGATTGCTGCCAAGATTTTGAACATTCAAAATAGCCAAGCCGATCCGGCTGCTTTCTATTGTTTGGGGAAAAATGTCCCCTCTTGTCAGGGCAGCACTAGTCTAGAATCTGGTGTTAGCCAGGCTGATAAACATGCACTTCGAGCTGTTGAATTCCCAGACTTGTTCATTCAGTCTATAATTTTATTATCACGGCAAACTAACCATATCCATGAAACTAGCGATCGATCGGCTTTTACATTTGTTGTTCAGGCTGGCAAACTATGCTGTGTTTAGCTCCCTTTGGCCAAACACTGCTACTGCTTTCTCCTTAGCTCTCATCCTACTTGTTGCTGGTTACAAATCGCTGTAGTCTATATGAAGCCTATGTATTGCCTATATACAGTACAACCTATATAGTTTCCTAAGCCTGTTGCTTGACCTGACTTTAAACATTTCTCACCTCAAGTGTTAATGTAATTGTACTGTGTGCAAACTATTGGTAAATAAAATATTATTTAGCTTATAACTCCTGACCTCTTGAGTCTGTATATCTGTATATAGACATGGACAGCAATAGCCACTAGATGGTACGAAAGCATCTTAAATTATTTTTTTAAATATTTTGTTAGCGTCTGTATTACCAAGATTTCCCTTAAGTTGATTTCACTTGCTATCAGTTTTCAATCTCAGGTTTACTGAAGGGGTCACAACAGGACTGACAGTGTGTGAGAGTGAATTTTAATATTTAATGTATTTTTTTTTTAAAAACCTGTAAATGTTTACAGCTGCACATTTGTAGATGATAAAGCAAAGTGGAAGCATTTTGTGTTCCAGTGGGATCTGAATCTTGATTATTTCTCAAAATCATCCACAAATCTATTTGTTTAATACTAATTACTGATATGATGATCAAATCCAACGTTTTACTTTTGTTTGCCATACTTAAATCCAGAGTCTGCAGTATTTACTGAACAATTTATACAAAGAGAATTATCATTTATATACAAGGATGAGTGGGTAAAAGTTTCTCTCGACACTTCAGATATTCTCTATTTTTTTAGCCCTCATTAAAGCCAACCTTTACCATGGATATCTTTTTGCTTGACCAGCCTAACACTCACATAGCACTGGTAACACATATATAATTACATACACAGACATGTAGTTCTAATTTGCTTGATGCTATTCAAGAGGATAATCTCCACATTCTCCACAATCTCCACAACATTTGCAAGATTTTCTTCTAGGGAACAGAAGTGATAGTCTAACTTAGTCTTACTTATTGAAACATTTCCCCTCCACTTGACATATCCAAGAACCACGTCTGTGCAAGCATTGACACATACACACCCCTCCATCTGTGCCCTGCCCTTGCCAGACATCTTGTGCCCCCAAGGGCAGCAGCGGGGCGTGGTCTGGCCTCGGGGCAGCAGAGGGGTGCCCTCTCGCCCCCAGGCTCTCAGCAAGCCCAGCTGCGCCACGGATGGTCCCCGCCCCCAGGCATGGAAAAAGTGTGTCGCCTTTCTTTGATTCCCTTCACACACTCAGGGCACAAGCGAGCAAAAAGTTTTCTAGATAACCTCTTGCTTACAAATAGTTACAAGCTAACAAGGGCTTCCAACTCCCATCTGTATACTCCCATCTTTACTTGCTAATGTTATCTGTCTCAGTGAAGCACTGCAGTCAGCATAAACACAAGAAGTTTATATTCTGCACTCATGCCCCATTGCATTATTTGTAATGGCATGTGAAATGCTAATTAATATTTACAGGCTTTAATAAAGGAAGAGTACAGTTTGTATTTGCCAAGTCTAAGTTGTTGTTTGAAACTTTAAATATCAAAGTTTGGCTATAAGTTGGTGCATTTTTTCCCTCCACCTTCACTCAACTTGCCTGAATAGATGGACTTTCTTGGCTCAGGAATTGCCTCACTCTTGGGTTCCTCTCCCACATAACGTTCAGTGCACTAGCCAAAGCCTGTAATCAACTTAGTTAGCAATTTTCCTCAATGCATGCACATTTTGAAGGGTGAATGTTCAAGAAGGAATGGCTATTTTTTCATTCTCCTGCAGTTCTATTGCCATGTTCCATTTCAATGTGTATTTTTTCTCTTGTTGGATATAAAAAAAGGGGGGGAAATGTAAGATATTAAAAATGGTAAGAGGGGAGAGATGGACATGAGTAATACAATCAGGAATACTGTAGAGGGCCAGTTGTTAATTTTGAAATTTCATTTTAATATTAACTTTCTGACTAAAGTGATGATTAGTTTTATGTATTTTAGTCATTTTATCTAATTGAGTCTTTGCATAGCAGTAACAATTATTTTGGCAATTCAGGTTGTAACAGTGCCCAGGAATTGCTTCAGTATTGTGCATCAGTGAAGGGTGTGTTGAGTGAGAGCTGAGAGGGGAGAGAGAGAGAATTAGATATGCTGCATACACCACTGCACATCTTTGGTTATGAAGTTAAAAACATCACCATATAATCTGATGTAGAAAAAACAGCTTCTGAAAAATGTATTTGCATTAGTTTCTTAATGAAATTTCATCTTTTTTATTCTATCACAGCAAAAATGTGACATCATTTAGTTACTGTCATTTAATAACTTTGTATTATCTATACTTGAAAATTGATCATGATATAAATGCAGGGTGGTGATAACTTTCACTGCATCACTTCAAAGACAGTCTTGTAAATGACTGGTGACAAAATGAATTCCCCTGCCCCAACCAATCTGAAATGAGTATTCAACAAAGCCACTGGAATATCAAAGAAAAGTGCTCGCTCCTGCATGGAGCCTCAGCAACTGTTGCTATAGAGACTGAGAAGTTGTGGGCAGGAGTTTCTTTTGGATTCCTTATTGGTGCTGCCTTATTGGGTCCTCTGTCTCGCTTAGCCTTTTGTTCCCCCGATAAGTCAAAAAAAAAGAAAAAAAAAAGGCACATTCACTGAGGCTTTGGATTTGTTGGCTTTTGAGGTGCAACTAAAACTTATAATATAATATAATGTCTAACACTTTGAGCTGCTGAAATTACAGCTATAAACAAAATATCTTTACATGGTCAGCACAAGTGAATAAAATTTGACATTGACAGACAGCACAGTCCATGGGTGAATGCTCTTACCGCCAGCGAAGCTCTTCCTGTGATTATGGATCCCCTGAGACAAGAGGAGGAAACAGGTATCTGTAATGACTGGCACTCTGTTGTGTTTCCCCCTGTAGCTCACATATCTGTTGGTATATCTATTGATTTCATGTCTTTTACTGACCTCCAAAGGAAACAGATTATACAAAAGGGGGGATAAAACTGAAAAAAAGGAAAAAATAAATAAATAAAAAAAATAAAATGTATGAAGGAGAGAGAAAACAACCAGAGAGGAGGTGCACAGTCAAGGGCATAATCCCTGGTGGGGAATGAGGGGCGGGGGAGGAGGGGCATACTAACCCCTTCAATAATCAGAACTTGTCAGCACAACTCCTCCAGCTGCCTATAATGAAAAACAAACGAATGAATGAATGAATAAATAAATATTTGACCCCATGAAAGATGATGTAGGTCCTTGGTTGTGCCCATATGAGCTCCATTCTCCAAGGAAGAAGTTATCTTCTGCGTTCATTAGTGAAGTTAGAGGCAGAGTGGAAGTGAAAACGATGAACACTGTATGTTCCAGCTGTGATGACGATGAGTTTCACTTCTGGTCAGTGGTTCTCAAACTGGGGGTCGTGAGATGATTCTGGGGGGGTCACAAGATGATTTTGACATAGGAGAACATTACACAAAAGTATTATCAGGTTTGTTTTTTCACATCTTTTCTCCATTTTTTGATTGTTTTCCTGTGAAATACTGAGTAATTAAAAAAATTGAGGCCACCTTTGTTAAGTAAATAAATTAACAACCTGAAAATGGAGCAGTTCTCCAGTTGGACCGATCACCGCTCTGCATACGCAGTCTGTGAGGGGGGTCGAGAGTGGGCGTCGCTTTGTTTTAAGGGGTCACAAGCAAAAAAGTTTGAGAACCAATGCTCTAGGTGTTTTTATGCGTGTAAGAGTATGACTACTTTCATGTTGGCTTGCTTTGATGAAGCGGTAGCTGGTAAACTTGCACTTTCAATCTGAGTCAGTTAACTGGACTCGTTGGTTGTATCCTCTGTATTTTGGTATTTATAGAGCCATGAAAATAGGAGGCAAGATATCATGTTTTATTTTAAAGGTACTATAAGTAAATGGCTAGCCTGTAGCTCCCTATACACTGCAGCATCAGCCTACAATTTGCTATAACCCTTTTTAAGATTATGCAATAAACCTAAATGTGCATGCATCTGCATCTGGAGGCAAAAAAACAACAACAAAGGCACACCAGAAACATTGGGGATGAAGAAAACAGCCCTGCTTTATTATTATTATTTTTTTTTTTTGCCTGTGTAAGATAAACTTTTCACGTCAGACCATTTTTGATAAAGATATTCTATCCTCAGTACTTACATGCAAAATATTTAATTGACACATTGTCCATTGCTTGTAACTGAGGAGTTCCAGTGGCATCACAATCTGGACTAACAGTAGAGGCAACACAGTGTGTTATTACTGTTACCTTACTTACCTGAACACATTTACTTCATCTCATCAAATTCATAGAACTTAGCCTACAGGATGTAGCAGTGTTTCTTAACCTTTTTTGGATGAATGCCCATTATATACCTATTCCCCTCTTGCCGTGAGCGCCCTTTCTCACCAAGTTTAGCTGGTTTCTTGTTGCTATTTGGACCACTATGCCACCCCTATTGAGAAACCTTATGATACAGAACCAGCAACAGTCATGCAAACAAAGCAATCACTTTCATTCAAATGAAGCCCAAAATAAAAGCAGCTGATATTATGCTGCTCACTCGGCCATCGTGTGCAGTTTTCTGTCAGGATTTAGTAGTCCACGTCATAAACAATGACCCATACTCTGTACATGGCAGACTTGTGCCCTTGTCACTGGCCAGGGAGCACTTTGCCGGAAGCAAGAGAACCAAAGTCTGCTTTGTTTCTCTAATTTATGTCCTGTACATAGCTATTCAGTGCGGGATTATAAGCATAGAACAATTTACATGTCATCAATTATCTATTTGTGTAAAAGCGTGTTTTTTCTGTCAGGTAGTTGTAGATGTCAGGCTTTTTAATGTTAGGCCAGTTATTCATGTCATCCAACCATTCACCCATTACTGAGAATTATTGTGTTCAGAGAACCATCGCAGTCTTTAGGTCCAAGTGACAGGACATACTCTGAAACTTTCTGATGGTTATACGTGATCTCTATAGTTAGCTAGTCATTTACTGAAATGTACAGTTTTTCAAGTGTACAAATGGAAAAAAGGTCTCTATCGTCCCACTTTTCCTGGTATTAATACTGACCCAACAAAGTCTGACATTAAGGATTCCTTCCCAAGAAATATTGATTGGTGACAGGCATCCTTTAATGAAGAATGTGAAAATTGCTTTTGCAAGGGGAGATGAGAATAATAATTTTAATATTACTCTTATGTCCCCTTGCAAATGCAAAAAGACATGAAAGTTTAGGAAATTCTCAGAGATGTTTATGTCAATTTCTGCACAGTATCCTATTCAGAACAAACTGAATGACTCTCAAAATATCTGTAAAAAGGAAGACTGGGAGCCACAGTAGTGTTAGACTAAAGTAGGGCAGTATGTGCAACTGGGAGTAAATGTGTTCTTAGCCTATCCCACTCTGAAGTATTTGTGCTGAGGCTGAAGTGGAGTGGAGAGGCACATCTATCAGAAAACACTCACCCAGATCCATAGCCCAAGGCGTCTCAGTCTGAATTCACTAAGTTCATATCCACAAAACAGAAGCATAATCCTGTTGGCCTAACAGGGATATTTTTTGATGATATGTACAGTGAATATAATAATAATAATAATAATAATAATAATAATAATAAATAATAAATTGTTATTATTATTGTTGTTGTTGTTGTTGTTATTATTTATTATTA
>OMLF01033469.1:2364-22938 GCA_900302615.1 Holocentrus rufus
GTACTGGTTTGGTTTAAGTAAAGTGGAATATTGATGTATGTTGTAATTAGTACTCCCTTAGTGTACTACACTTACACTTAAGTTTAGGTAAATAGGTAGAAAAAAAGAGTATGGAGCACCACAATAATTTAATTTAGATGTACTCTTGACTTAGTATAGACAAATTAATAATAGAAATTATTATTTATTATTTACTATCCAGACAACAGACAACAATTATTTCAAATGTATAAATGCAAAAAAAAATTATTACAAAATGCATGTTAGAAATTATTTATTATAAAAGGCAAAATTACTATAATTTAAATTATTATCATTTTATTGTGTTATATTATTGTGTTATTGTGTTATGTACCCTACATCATCATCCGCATGTAACCTTTAGCAGATCACGGTGTACTGAATCCAGGATTTATGAGGGCGGATGCCTTCATAAAAGCAAATTAGACACTGGAATATATAATTTTAAAAATCACACATTTCCCGATGAGAGAAATTTAACATAATAGGTAAACAAAACTCACCAAAGACATAATGATTGTTAAAAACACTGACTTGTTAACACTTGCATAGTCTGACATGCTTCACATAATGAACAGACATGCTTCACATAATACTGCAAGCTTTAGTTTGCATTGTGTATTAGTGTAGTTTGCATCCTTGAGGCTACTGTCCATTCACCTGCATCCAAATAATAGATCTTGATATTATGCCTGTATACAGTGATGTTAAAAAAGACAATTTGTCGCAACTGAGCCATTAAAACAAACTAGTCTGTTTGAAATCATAATTTGTGGTTTCTAAAGTGTAAGCTTGAGTGGCTTGTACAGTATACTTTCATTATCAGGATGATAATAAATATCTTAAAAAGAGTGTTATAGAAAATTTCAACTATGCCATCTATACACAAAGTAACAGCAGTTTGTTGAAAAAGTATCTACACTCTACACATTAATTGTGTGTCATGTTTCTCCACTTTGCTGCATCTCCAACACATTTGTCATCTCACGTCTAGATAACACACCTTTCCCCCCCCGGGCCCCTCGTTATGATCAAGTCCCTATCAATCACCATTTACACAGCCCTCATTCTGCAGGCTGAAGGAGCAAAGCTGGATATCTGCATATGTTGTGGACTCCGACACAGGTGGAGGGTAGTTGTGTGGGAAAGGAGCCACCTATCAGCTGAGATCTGTGACGGGATGTGGAACCTTTGTGCGATGGAGATAGAAGATAGGGTGAAGGTGAAGGTGACCGAAACCAGGTCTGGAATACTTTACCACTTTATACTATCTGAATTATCCTGATGTAATAAACTTTGTTCATTTGCTGCTCTAATCAGGATAAACACTCAACAACAACAACAACTTTGTGTAGCTCTGATAAAAACAAAAAATTCAGTGACTCTTTGACTTCTGTTGTCACAAACAGGATGACTTTTTAGCAGTTCATTGTGCAGACAGGAAAGAGGAATGTAATAATGATTTACCAAATAGTATTATAAATCACATTAGGTTGCTGTTAACTATTTCCTCTTCTTGGCCATTCAGTCGGCTCCCTCCTTGTGAATCAAGGACACCGATGGTGTGTTGTAAAGCTCCGAGACAAATGTAAACACACCATCGCTGTGATGGCTTCAGGGCAAAGGGAGCCGTCTCTTTATTCTGTGAATCATGGCTCTTGTTGCCGTGCAGGTATGCAGGCATCACTGCACTCTCAGCCTCCAGCTTCTCCTGAGCCTCTTTCATGTTCCTTTCCACCATTTCACGCTGCTGCTTCCCCATCTCGGTTAGGGAGTTCAGAAATGGAGGCGATGCAAATTCAAAAGGTAAAATCAGAATTTGCATTGTATGTTTTATCTGGAGGTCGGTTTATCAACTGACATTGTAAATTAACACCCTAAAGGTGACTGAAATTATAGAATTGACAAGTTATTGCACATTCTTCTTGAAAGAGTAATTCCCTGCTCTATTTCAAATTTATTTCAAATTTGTCTCTGTTTTTCTAGGCAAAGTTAATTTTGATTATCATTTATTCTCATCTTTATGTAACATTGAGCAGGTCACAGTGTACTGGCATCCCTGCTTAATGAGGGCTTATCACCACATGCACAAGGGACGCTGCCCATTCATAAATTTTTAGCAACATTAGCCTCAATTCAGGGGTATTGGCTTCAGTGTCGCAGAAGGAAATCACATACTGGCATATTAATTTTTGCTATAATGTTTACAGCTCTGAGCCGACAGTAACATCGTTTTGGAATGAAAGAAATCACATTAGCATCATTTCAAAAGCATTCACCCACTTTGGTTTTAAGAAGGATCACCTACGTGGTTGAATAATACTGTGACCCAGTGACATGTTTTGCACTGTTTTCTCACAGCATGAGTGAAATATAAGAGAGTGCTGTAGAAAATCTCCAGCTATTGAGCCATCCAAGTAACACTGATCAAGTAACAGTGACTTGCTTAAAACTGATTAACAATCTACTCATTAATTATGGTTATTTCACCATTTTGCTGCATTTCCAACACATTTGTCATCTCACATCCAGATAGCACACATTTCCCCCTTGGGCCCCTCGTTATGATCAAGTCCTCATCAATCATTATTTATGGAGCCCTCATTCTGCAGGCTGCAGGAGCAAAGCTGAATATCCGCACATGTTGTAGACTCCGACACAGGTGACACAGGTGAAGGGTAGTTGTCTGGAAAGGACTCGGCTATCAGCTGAGATCTGTGACAGGATGTGAAACCTTTGTGCAGTGGAGATAAAAAATGTAAGATTCCTTAACTACCTGCAAAGACCACTAGAGTCTCTCTGTCATCAGCAGGACGGAAAATTATGTAACAACTGCCTGCTTCATATCTATGAAAAAAGCAGATCTGCAGAAGACTCAACAATGTTACCAAATCATTTTGTTTTCTCTCATTTTACTGCTATTAATTCTCTGACTAGGACTTTGTATCAGAATATGCCTTTGTACCGAATATGAATGACATATAGGCTTATGAGCCGTGTGCAATTACAAAAGTTTAAACAGTTTCAAATCAAATCATTGCCATTGATAAGCCACTGTTTACAAAGCATGGTTTCCCTCTGTTTGGGTTTCTGTCTGACAGATGGCTAAATGAGAGGTTTCTTCATGAAACGCAAACACAGAGCAGAGTACATTACAGTCTGTTGACATGACATGGATGAGTAACAGTAGAACAGGGCGAGGGCCTGGTCAAACAGTATTTGTTAAATTTTTACTCTCTTCTATCAGACTACTGAGGCGGCAGGTGAGTGCAGTTTGATTTGGTTTTAGTACGTTTTGGCAATCATAAGGAAATCACTTCCTTGAAATTAGACCTGGAACATTCCTGTATGATTTTTCACTTATTTGACACTATCTGAATTATCCTGATGTAGTAAACTTTGCCCATCTGCTGCTCTAATCAGGATAAAACAAAATGCATTTGTACAGTAACTACAACCTGATGTAGGTGTGATCACCTTTTTAGTGATCCTAATAAAATGACCAGCTTCGGTTTATTGATCAGATCAGATCAATACACTGTAATACATTTCAAGAATACCAATGTAACTTGACTTAGATTGTCATAAACAGGCTCACTTTTTGCTGGTTCTTTTATCAGGTTGGAAAGACTAGGGAACGCTCTAATAGCTTCCCATGTATTACAGATCACAGCAGTTTGCAGTTAATTATTTCCTCTTCTTGACCGTATCAGACGGGTGTGAGTCGGTGACAGTGAAGGTGTGTTCACATTTTCCTTGAAACGTCACAACACACCATCGCTGTAATTGATTCAAGGGAAGCAGTCTCATGCTGAATCATAGCTTTTGTCAACATGCAGGTATGTCACAGCCCTCAGTGTTACTTAAGGTAAATCTGTATGTGGGCACAACTGATTGGATTTTGCTTTAACACTTTTAATTGTGTGGTTACAGACTTCCAATGATTGCCATGTAGCTGGAACCGTTATGGCTTAATTTACAGAATTTGATCAGTAGTATAAATCTCGATGAGGTGAGGAAATATGCTACTCTGAGTAAAACAAATTTCACTACTTTGAGGTTTTTTTTGTACTCTGAAGAAAACCAGATTTTTTGGGGGGGGACAAGAATTTATTCCAGAAAAGCTGACATATGGCATGACAAAAACATTTGCTATCCCTATGGAAAGTACATCAACTTTGAGGAATGAAGTTAATCACATGGCTATTTTCATAGTTTTGAAGTTATACTACTAAAGCCTCATTCAAAAGTACAAAATGAAAGGTAAAAAACAAAACATCCATGCATCAGTTTTCAAAGTTCCAAGTTAATGCTCACTATCTGAACTTTAAAATACAGTGAGTATGAAAGCAAAAACAGACAAACAGACATCAGGCCTCAAAATCTGCGTTGCTTATTGGGTCCATAATCACCAGGACCTGGCAGGCCTCTGGGGAAGCCACCTTGGCCTCCTCCAGGCATGTTGCTGCTACCTGGCCCCTGCATCAAGGGAGCGTTCTCAGCAGACATGCCGGCGGCTCCAGCAGGACCAGAGTTCCCCCCCATTGAGTTTCTGTTCATAGGCATCCCGTGACCTGCCATGTGCATCCTCATATCTGGCTCCCTGTTTTCAGAGAAGTTCCCCCTGAAGCCCTCCTGCTGCCTCTTCATCATTTCCTCGTTGCGCATCCTCATCTCCTCTTCCCTCCTCCGCCGCTCCTCCTCTTGACGAAGCTCTGCCTGCTTTCTCTTCTGCACCTCCTGACTGTGGAGCTCCTCCATCCTCCGCAGCTCCTCCTGCCGCCTCAGCAGGTCCTGCCTCATGAGCATCACCTGGTGTTCATGCCTGGCCGCTTCCATCTCCGCCTCCAGCTTCTCCTGAGCCTCCTTCATGTTCCTGTCGACCATTTCATACTGCTGCTTCTCCATCTCCATCAAGGCCTTCCAGCGCATGGCATACTCATACTCAAATGAACCTGGCTGAGCAAATCGTGGCGGCTGCTCACGCTCTTTGTGATACTGCTGGTTTTTGTTGATAATCTTTTCTTGCAGGCCCTCATCTTCATCAAACTGCTCCATAGGTTCCACTGTTACAGGTCTGGGGAAGGCAGTCAGGAGAAAGGCACCATCAGCACACTTTTCCAAAGCCTTTCTTGCAGCTGGCTTGGATGTGAATTCAACGATCCCCTTTCCTGTGGGCCGCCCTCGGTCGTCCACTATGACTATGGCCCTCTCTATCTGACCGAAGACAGAGAATGCCTCCTCCAGCAGCTCATTGGAAACAAACTCTGGCAAATTCTTCACAGATAAAGCAGCACCGTGTGTTGCAAACCTCACACGTATCTGTCTGCCCCGGAACGGAGTATCATCAAGCTCGGCTCTGGCGATCTCTGCAATAATCCTCGTCTCCAACCGGATGAACCCAAAGCCTCTGTCCTTATTGATAAAAATCTCAGAGGGCTTGCCGTACTTGGAGAACAGCTTCTCCACATCTTGCTCGGTGACCCCGGCTGGCAGGTTACCAACAAACAGTCTGCTTCGCTGAGTGTAGGTTTTCTCACCGGGCTTTCTGAAGCTCTGCAGATCTAAGGTTAAGGCCTCGTTCGGGCTGGACTGCTCATTGTGCTCCGGATGTTGCCCGTTGCTGTTTGTTCCTCCGGGTTTCTTCTGCTCGGCCGGACCGGGATGTCGAGGAGGGCCGTGGTTCTGCTGAGTTCCTCTGTTTCCCTGCATTATTATTTTATTTTGTTATTACTGTTGCTGCTGTTATTTTGCAACAGAACGAAAACCCGAGTCGCTCGATAAAAACGAACAAACTCTCCACAAACGGCTCCACACAAAGAGCTGCAAAAATGGCCGAAGCTCGTGTTGCTGCGACGCTGGGCTGACCTCATATCCGTGCGACCTGGTAAAACTATGACGTGTATTTGTGCGCCGGCGCGAAATTGAGCGGGTGATTTTGTTCGCGGGGATCTTGATGTTTCCTATGGTCTCGAAGAGGTTATCAAACTAACGTTATTTGAAAACGTATCAAGTTAAAGGCTTAATATAGTTCAAAGGGCGAAACCTGACTTTAGTCTGCTGAGGTGAGATCTTTGAATCAGTTTGTTTCTGAGTGTTTAACGTTATATCATAAACTATCTGCAGCTCAGCCGCTATGAGGCTTGCATACGTTAACGTTAGCTAGCTAACAATTAACGGCTAAAACTGTCTCCTTGCTAGCAAATTACACCGATTCACAATTTTGCGTTGTAGCCATAAGGAATGTGTGTTACACATTAGCATCTAACCCCCTCTAACGTTACACCTGCCCCCCTCTTCAGTCATGTTCTCTGACCTGAGTGCCCAGAAGGACGGCTCCTCCCTGCTGTGTCGTCCGGCCACTGAGGACCAGGGTCCGGTGTTTGACAGGGCGCTGCCGGCCTACACTCCATGCTCTGAACGTTTCAAACTCGGGGAGCGAAGCTTCAACCGCCAGTATGCTCATATTTATGCAACACGACTCATGCAGATGAGGCCCCTACTCACAGAGAGGGCCCAGCAGAAGTGGGGTGAGTTTTGGACAACAAGCTGTCCATGGCATTTGAAATCTGTGTCTATACATGTTCTTATTGTGTTTGTCTCTCTGGCATTGACAGGAGCCAGTGTGCGTATCAGAAAGCTATGTGATCTTCAGACAGGGGAGCAGTGTTGCATTGTGGGAACCCTGTTCAAGCATATGGAGTTGCAGCCGTCCATTCTGAAGGAGATCAGTGAAGAGGTCAGCAGTGACACTCTAGCCACCAGCTGACCGCCTACAACCCAAACTAGATCAAATCAGCCTTATCGCAACATCTGAATAGTAATGATTTGCCCCTCACTCATATTTCATGTGTGTATTTTTCTTTTTCCCTTTCTTACAGCACAACCTCCTGCCTCAGCCCGCACGAGCTAGATACATCAGTGAAACAGATGAGCTTATTCTGGAGGACGAGCTGCAGAGGATTAAGTTGGAGGGCAAAATTGACAAAGACAAGTGTGTTACAGGTAGACTTTTTCTTTGAGATCCTTGGAATTGTTTGATCCTAATAAGCTTCATTTGTTCACTGGCTTGACCTAAATACTAAAAATTTTGGGAGCACAGATCATCAAATCACTATTGCCTAATGGAGCATCACTCTAATGCAACTGTGAGCATCTCTTGTTTTTCTTCTGCTGTCTTGTTTTCATGTTTTTTTTTATCTTTCTCTTCAGGTAGTGTTATTGCCATATATGGAGCAGAGAAGAATGATGGAAAGTTCACAGTGGAGGAATACTGTACTGCTGACCTAGCTTTGCAGACACCAAGACCTGCGCTCAGCTCTGATAAGTACGTACACACACACACACACACACACACACACACAGAGTGCATATCTGTTGGCAATTTAATGATGATATTCAGTTGTAATTGTCTTCTGTGTCTTTGTCCAGGTTTGTGCTTCTGGCTTCAGGACTTGGTCTTGGTAGTAGTCATGCTGACAGCATGCTGGGTCTCCAGTTGCTGGTTGACATGGTAACAGGTCAGCTGGGAGACCAAGGGGAGCAGAGTGGGGCAGCAACCATCTCCAGGGTCTTGCTTGCTGGAAACCTCTTGAGCCGAAGCACCCAGAACAAGGAGGAATCCACTAAGGTGACTGCAACCTCTTGAGCCTTGACACACATTCACAATTAGATTTACTCCTTTGGAAGAGAAAAACACATTAAAATGGTTTACCCAATAAAACAGTCAAATTCTATCTTACTCTCTCTCACTATGTCTCCAGGCCAAGTACCTCACCAAGAAGACTCAGGCTGGCAGTGTGGAGGCTATTCGTCTGCTGGATGAGCTATTACTTCAGCTGGTGGTGAGTCTACATCACCAGTACCAGGCTGCTTTTGTGCATTTCATGCATTTGTTTGGCAGTCTTGTCCAGAGTGCCTTCAAGAGTTATTCTGCACCCATTGTGCACTTTGGAAAAAGTGAGGGGAAAGAAAAACAAACAAACAAACAAACAAAAAAAAACAAGATGATGATGAAGATGCAGGGAGAAGAGTGGTGGTTTGGCCAGGTCGATGAGACAAGGAACAGGATGGAGAGTTTGTGCACACCCTGGCTGGTAACATTTTTAACCAAATGGCATACCTCAAGACAGTTGTCTTTAGACAGTGCTGCATCTCCAACTGGAACACCAGCTGCTCATGTTAATAGCTAGAGGGCTAGCTGAGCCACATTTAGTGAGATACATACAACATCAGCACATTATTCCTCAGATGTTGATAATATGACTGCCATTGTTGTATCTTCTCCCCCAGGCCTCTGTTCCAGTGGATGTTATGCCAGGCCAGTACGACCCTACCAACTACACCCTTCCACAGCAGCCCCTCCACCGATGCATGTTCCCCCTGTCTTCTGTTTACCCCACCCTGCAGCTGGTCTCCAATCCATACCACGCCAACATCGACGGGGTGAGGTGAGTCGTACAACATACAGGATGCAGATACACGCAATCCTGTCATCTTCTTTTTAGCCTTTAAAATCTTAAGTAAATGTGTGGATATATACATGGAGGCCCATCTTTATTTGTTAATTTCTCCTAAGGTTCCTGGGCACTTCGGGCCAGAATGTTAGTGACATCCAGAAGTACAGTAGCATGGACAGTCACCTGGATATCCTGGAGAACACACTACGACTGAGACACCTGGCCCCTACAGCACCTGATACTTTAGGTTAGTCAGACGTGTTCATTCAGCCTAACTGTATCATCCTCTGGAACAGAGGTTGGTTGTTGGCCTTTATAATTTCTGTGCAGTTTATTTACCCTCTTTTATATGCATTCTCTGCCAGGTTGTTACCCATTTTACCAAAAAGACCCTTTCGTCTTGGAAGAGTGTCCCAATGTCTACTTCAGTGGCAACGCCCCTTCATTGGAGTCCAAACTCATCAAAGGTCAGTTAAGCTGCTTATTATCTGTGATGTGTAGCTGTAAATCAGACTAAGTGGCCAGTATCACTTCATTTCTGATTTATCTTCTTTGATTCAGAAGACACCTGGTAGACTAGATGAACATTATATTTCAGTTATTTTTGCCTTGTTTTTATTTTCTTTTTGTGGCATCTTATTTTTTCATAATGCTGCTGTTGGATTATTTTTTTTTCTTTCCCTTAATTCTTTCTATCCGTCTTTCCTACCAGGTCCTGATGGTCAGGAGGTCCTCTTGGTTACTGTCCCAGAGTTCAGCAGTACCCAAATGGCTTGCCTGGTCAACCTGCGCACACTTGCATGCGAGCCAGTCACTTTCTCTGCCTTCTCCACCGATGAAGACGACGAGAGTGAGATGAACATCAGCCACTGAGACTTCATTTCCACACATGTCGTCACACTCCACAGACACTGCTCAAACATATTCAAATGCATTACTATGTCTGTTGACCTGAAAGTAATCATGACATCAAGTACAAGCCAAGAATCCTAGAACCTTTGTCACATTGGTGCTGTCCGATGTCAATAATTATTCCACGAACTTCATTGTTGTTACAAATGCCAATATATTGTTTGTTCAGGGGTTTGTCTTTATAGTATTTTTGTCTCCATGTCACAAAGAGGTATAGAGCACATGCCAGGATTCTCTGGTCACAACTGAAATCAGTGTTGACAAAAAAAGAGAAGACACATTGTTTGTTAACAAGCCTTTATTATTTGAAAAATAACTTCTTCTACCTCGGCTAGCTCTGAGGAACATGACAGAAGATACCTCTCTGGATTCACTCATTAAGACATTTAGTGACTATGTTTATACTGTAAAAAGGTTTTGCTGTCATGAATGAAAATAATGTAAATAATTCAACTATTTTGTATGAAAAACAAGTGTGCGTTCTTGATTGGTGAAGTAAAAAAAAAAAAGGATGGCATGATTGTCTTATTTAAAATACATCCACCATAAATGTCTTCATAAAGCCCAAATGCATTCGCAAAGAAGTCTGAATAACGAGTCAGAAGAATGCAGTAAGGGCTATCAAACCAAAATATGTAAAAATGGTTCCATCTCTATGAAGACCCACTTTCACGTTTTTTAAGTGATTGTTAGCTTAATGTATTATTCTACTCAAGTGTTTCGGAGATGACTGAATTTGGACAGATAACATCTTCCCATCCCATTATACATCATACAAAGAAGATTCCTTTCTTACTTTTATGTTTCTCAACCTGCTCGAAGTCGAACACGACAAGTGGGAAGTACAAGCAGTAGAGGACTGATGCCTATAGTGTACTGAGACAGGTTGTATGTTTATTTTAATAGTCATCAATCTTGTACTCATAGTTATAATCCAGGGTTTCTGTGAACCCTCCAGGTGTCGAAGACTGTCCCTCTCCTATGAACCACGAGTCGTACCAGGATGTGGTGCTCTCTGCTATCGTGGGGATTATGATTGTGGTCGTTGGGGGCAATGTGGTTGTCGGGGGTAACGTGGTCCTTAACCTCATCAGCCTCTGTTGCCGTAGGCGACGAAGGCGGGCTATCTTAAGCCTTCTCAGACGCTCACGCCGAGCTAGTGGGTCCACAGAATACCTGCCGCTGTCAACGGTCACACGCCTGTTGCTGTGAACAGATGAGGAGTGGGGCCCTCTGCCGTTCCCGTAGCTGAGCAGGCGTATGGGCTTGTTGCCATGGAGGGCCATGATCTGTGGACAAATTGTCAAAACAAAAAAAAAAACTTCATTATCTGGGGCCAAAGTCAGATGTTTGTTCTGTAAGATGCTTAAAAGCATCCATGTAAGGCTGGCAATATACTGATATATTGATGGTGTAATATAAGACTCGATAAAGTCTTTCGAGTTTGGATATAATATTGTGATATGGCAGAAGTGTCTGATTTTAAAGGCTGCATTACAGCCTGTTGTCGTTTTATTTGTCTCTACCTCCTTGTTCATCTTATCCACATTACTAATAAGTGTTTATCAAAAATCTCTTATGAAAGCACCAATAGTCAGCCCTACAATATCGTCCCAATATCGATATCGGGGTATTTAGTCAAGGATATCATGATACTTGATTTTGCCCATATCGACCTGCCCTACATTTGCCATGTCATATGTTATGGTGATGACAGGAGAGCAAAATATATGCACAGAGGAGTGACTTGCCTGTTTGATGCGGTCCCAGTTGGACTTGGCCAGGTTGAAGCTGCAGGCGGTGGCTCCTGACTCGTAACCCACCACACAGAGCTTGGTCATCGGGGAGAAGCCCTCAGCTCGCACCGTCACGTGGTACTCCCCTGGGTTCAGCAGCCGCCAGTAGTCCCCTGTTGAAGCTAGAGTAGCGAGAAAGGGTTGATACTTTGGGTTAAACTCTGAGACCCAGGCATTGTGTTTAGATCACTTCAGAAGAGACGTATGCAACGTGCAAAATGTATGCAATGTAGAGATGTAACCATTTAATCATTGCATTGATACAATGATTATAAATTCTGTCAATGCAACTGCATGGATCTGCTAAAAGAAAGAATGAATCACTCTGACTTCAGCCTGAATCAATATAAAATACTTAAAATCGATTCATGCAGGATTCTTGCTTTGAACTGCAAGAGTAAAATGTTTATGTAAAATGTTTTTAAAAGGTTAAGTAATTCAGTGAGAAGAGATAGTCTTACATCATTGCATGTGTTCAATCAATGAAAAATTTTAGCTAAAGGTGCTGGATCAAATTGGTGACTTGAATTGTGGTTTATACAAACTTGATCAAATTGAATCCTTCCAAAAAAGGAAAATAGTTCTCATATGGGATCACCAACTTGTCAGTTGAACTGCATCACAGTAAAGCCAAAGATTCACACCCTCATGACCTATGCACTGACCTGTAGTGACATCATGGTTGACCCCCTCTACAGACACGGTGGCATTTGCAATGGGGTTCCCCTCCTGATCCTTCACAATACCCCGAATGCCACGGTGCACCTGGGCAGGGAAGGGGAGCAGTTGCAATAAACTGATCAATGCTTTATTTTCCTAAAAGACTCTCAGCATGCTTTGTGTGACAGACCTGCTCCATGAAGGTGAGCATGGCTTCCCTGTTCTTTTCCCACTCGTTTGCCAGCTCGCTCTGATGGGGGAACTTATCGCAGCCCAGGAATACGGACAGCTCAAAACAGTTGGTGTGCAGGTAGCTGAAGTCGTTCATACCTAGAGGAAGGCAGCACACAAACCTCAGAGCCTGCACTGCTTGCATTCGTCCACCAGGGTGCGACACTGCCTGCAAAACTACTCACTGCCTGTGACTGGCTGCCATTTGGCGCGGTTGATGATTCCGAGCCCCCCGCCGGCGTTGTCTCCGTGGCAGGAGCCGTGGTTGTGCGTCATGCTCAGGTGTGTGGAGGCGTAGGAGATAGCCAGCCACCTGAATAGGGACTCGTCTGGAGTCACTCTGGGCTCATCCTCAGGCTCGGCATACTGGTAGCCACCTCCGCCACCTCCTCTCCCTCTGTCATCCTCCTCCTCCTCTCTGTGGCCATAGCCTTGGCCATGGTCATAGCCTTGGCCGTGGTCGTAGCCTTGGCCATGGTCGTAGCCTTGACCACGGTCGTAGCCTTGACCACGGTCGTAGCCTTGGCCATGGTCATAGCCTTGGTTGCGGTCGTACCCATGTTCATAGCCATATCCTCGCCACTCCTCCTCTGGCTCTGCATATCCCCTGTTTCTCCAGTCCTCCTCGGGCTCCTCTTGGTAGCCTCTTCCCCACTCTGTCACATCAAAATTTTCTTCCTCATACCTGTGAGAAATGATGGTTGCAGATGTAAACGGTTCATTGAAAAACATGCAGGGAAAGGAGAAGGTGGGAGGCAAAAGTGGAGTTCAGGGAATAACAGAGTGTGTGTAGAGCAGGGAAGTGGTGACAGAGCAGAGAGGGAGACGGAGGAAGCAAGTCATACTGTCTCTTCTTGCGGCTGTGGGGCCTCTGGCTCTCAGCAGCCTTGTTGAGACGATAGCTGTCATAAGGGTAGGCCACAATCCTCTCCCCGCCTTGAAGGTTCGCACCCAACACAAATGGATGGCTTTCCATCCAGGAGATTATGGCTCTGGTTTCCACAGAAATCTGAAACAAAACAGCCCTTAGATCAGGATCACACATGTGATAGAGAGTAAACCCACCTAGGCTTTAACTTACCAACCTTTTTGTGCATAGAATTGCATGTAACCACCTTTACAGGCAGACAAAAATACTTTACATAGCATAGTAGGCAGTTTTACAATGATTTAAGATATGTGGGGAGAGGATCTTCTAAGGGAAAATATAATATAGGAGGGCTTTTTGAAAACAGATTTCAGTTTTGTTTCTATTTTCAGTTGTTTGCCGTACAATGATCACTGACTGGAGGTCATAGTTTACTCACTATTGAATTTACCCTTGAATTACTGATGAGGCAGTCTGGCATCACACAATGCAACTTCTATGCAGTTAGTTGCAAGTTGCAAAAAATGGAACTTTTATTGTTACCAAACCCATTCAGAACAGTCAAAATTATGAAGCAAACAGAATGATTTTCATTGGGTGGTTTTCCTATGGAACTCACGCACAGGTACGTTGCATGAAACTGAAGTTGAGTTGAAGTTGCACCATGTAAAGCCAGCCTCATATTCAGGCATTTTATGATCAGATGGTTGTAAGACACAAACACTTTACCGAGCTGTTGAACTCAAAGTTCTCTGGTATAGGCACATGGTGATTGGGGGTGAGTTTGGGCACCATGCCCTTATCTTCAGCGTCCCACAGGATGCTGTTCAGGTCTGGGAAGTTCTGGAAAATGTCTTGGCCGTCTTCAGTAAAGTGGCCAGTGGCCCATCCGCTTAGCTCTGATCCCTGTGGGGAAGAGATGGGATGAGAGGAGGTAGAACAGAATAGCAGGAGAAAACTTCAAGCACTGTACACTGCGTTGTTCCTTTGGTTTGGTCAATAAAAGAGAAACATCCTCTCACAGAGGTCACTGACCACTTCAAAGGCTTTTTCTTGCCCATCGGGGTTGAGCGAGGGCACGAGGTGGATGCGTATTCCCTCCACCAGCCGCTGGGCTCGGGGGTTTCTATCTTTGTACTCCTTGCACAGGTACTGCATGAGAAGCAGAATCATCTCCCGGCCCACCGCCTCGTTTCCATGGAGACCTGCTGTGAAGCGGAACTCCGGCTCGCCTGGGGGAGACAAGCACACAAGACTGTAACACAGACTTTTCGTGACCACTGCATGTTTGCCTGTCAAACATAATTCACCTGGTGTCATATTAGGATTTCAGAATATAGTCTCAGTGTTTCATAACCACGTGTCATTGAGGCTCAAGGTTCTGATTTTATTCCTGTACTGATAGGGCAACACCCAGAGCATTTCTGACTGAGAAAAAGAAAGATTTTGCCCTCCTGCTGCCTATTGAAATGAATAAATAAATTCCCACCTATTTCGTGCTCTGTGGGGTTGCCTGAGATGACCATGGCCATGATGTCCAGTCCCTTGGAGCTGCGGCCCAGGCTGTAAACACTGGTGATGTTGGGACACTCGTCGTTCACTGACTTCATCAGCTGTGCAAGTGAGATGGAGATAGATGACTTAATGGTGGTGTAGACTACGTTGTAATACCACTAATGAAATTATGTAAATCTGAAACTGCGTACTGCTACTGTGCCAACCCTCATTAGCATCAATTCTACACGGCTAAACTCTGTAGTGCCTGGTCATAATTCTCTTATTTAAGTCTATTCATTGCATTTGATTAGCGCTTTAGCTCTATAGGGAGGGCAAGTCCTGCTGTATTCTGGTTCTTGAAATCAGAACTTGATGAAAAGGCATGCCATTCTTTTTTATATAAGTTCATATGGCAGATAACACTGGATTAAATCAGGCACGGATTCCACCTCCAAATAAAATAATCTTCCTCTACTGATCGTACTTACATGCCCCCAGCTAAATGCAAAACAGTTTTTCATTGTTGTATTTGCTGTGAGTTTCTTTGTACCTCATAATTTATTGGTGTATCTATTTCAAAACAAATGGTGCGTGCTGAATTGTCTCTGAGAATATATTTTATGTTTCTCTTTGGGAAAATAAACAAGGATTTTCTCAGGAATGTGCGCAGCCAGCAGGGGTGCTGGGGCCCGTACGCAGGAACACTCACTGCGATCATTTCTGAGTAGCTGTGATGTTTGAACTCCAAGTAGTCCACTGGAGTCACTTCATTCTGCCTGTACTGAGTGCTGACCGGATCTGTGAGGGAGAAAGGGAAATGCTGACTGTGTATATTTGTGTGTAAATGTGTGTGAGTGTGTGTGTGTGTGAGAGAGAGACACTGACCAGGCAGGGGGCAGCCTAGGACCTCCAGCCTCATACACAGAGTGCCGTTCCAGCTCTGAGGGATGATCCTGATGTAGCGAGCCACCATAGGCTCAGCCAGCTGGTTCATCACCGGAGTGTCTTTATCACTGTTACCGAAAAACAACTGGCCAAAGGGAGAGAGGGAGAGTGGAAACAACAAGGGAGGAAAGTGAGTCATGGTGTGGGGGTGTTTGAGGAAAGTGGAACCAAATACCCAGAGAAGTGAAGAGGTGGCTGCGCTGGTGTATCAATATGTCACACAGTTTTCTTTTTGAGGCAGCGCAGTGCAAATGAGCTCACCCAGTCGGAGTATCCATCATGGATGGTGGTCCACTCTCTGCTGTCGTTGCTGAAAGCCAGGTAGTAGGACGTCACAAAGTCATTCCTGGAACAAAAACAAGACGGTGATTAGAAGTTCAGTTTAGTGGATGGACGATTCAGCATTTGTAGGTGTGCGTGTGTTTGTGTCTCACTCGGTCTGGGAGTCTCGTCCCTGGGTTATGATCCCAGTGAACTCTGTCTCCTTGCGTGCGTCTATCTCAAACCAGTGGATCCTGTCCTCTGCATTTGCGCACCACGCTCCTCCTCTCATGCTGTCCTCATCGTCGGAGCCCTGGGGACCACGGAGGCCATAACACACTCTGATGGGTCTTCATGTGATCGAATGTCCAAAGCATACTTGTCTACTTGTATGCTAATTCAAAGCAAACAGCTACTCATCCAGTCTTGAAATACATCTCATTTAATTGCTACTTTCCAGGTCACTATTCTAACATGTAAAAAAGCAGATGTACTCCAAAACAGTTTGGTTTGTCTTTTAATTCTTTTCAGTCTTTTAAACAGACTAGTACAATATTGTGGGCTCTGTTTCAAAGCCTGAAAAGAATAAAAAGAAAAAAAGATGGACAAAGCCATTTTGAGTGCATCCACATTTTTACATGTTTAGACTGATAAATTGAATTTGTACCCACTACTTTACTTCCTATTCAAAAGTTTTTCTTGCAGCAGTAACACTGCTCAATTCAGGTCATTATTATTTTGCTGATTCGTTTCTCATCTGGTTGAAAGTGTCAGTGTAACCTGCTGGTGTACTGATTGTTTGCAATGAAAACCTGCATGCACATACAGTAACTCCCAATACCACATGACTGGAAACCACTGATCTAAGTACATGTGCATCACACATGCCATGGTAATGTAGAGTTTAATGTTTAACTGGTCATTAAATCAGCCTTTCAACAGATGCAATAGTAATTTTTAGAATATAAAAGGCCGACTGAAGACAATGTGCCAAAGTAGCTAGTGGGAAGTGACAAACATAGTAATAACAGTCATTATTTTCCAACAAGTGGCTGGTAGCTGGTGTTTATTTCAAGGCCTGGCAGTGTGTAAGTAATGGCTCTACTGGGTGTTAGTTATCCAGGCCAGGGCAGTCCTGCAGCGGTTGTGTACCTGCATGTTTAGGCGTGCCCTCTGAGGCGCAAAGCGATACTGAGACATGGAGGAGGCCAAGAGCTGGTCTGACTCAATCTTATGGGACTCCATCCCGAGCGGAGGACATTCTGCCACATGTACACACACACACACACACACACACACACACACACATACACACACCAGAGAAAATTAGATGATTATGTACATTATTGCCATAAAAGCTAGTGCACATTTTTTTCTAGATTTGAGATTAGGTCTTACTCTTTGGCTCTTTGAAGACACGTGGTCTGGTCCTGGCCCGCTCTTCTGCCTCCTTCAGTTTCTGCACTCTCTCTGGCAGAGATCACACAAACAATCTTAATGAAAAACAAATTGTCATGCATTGGCTGAATTTTTCTGTATTTTTCTCTGGCCCAAATTGCCCAGGAATTCATCATTATACTCAATTTATGTACAGATTATATGCCAAAACCCCTGAGAGGACCCTGTGGGCCCGACTGCAGTTAGAAAAAGAGCCCAGATGTTGCTTTATCCCTCCGAGTGCAAGTATGCATCGTTCAAATCAGATCGACCTGCAGCAGTAAATGCAAGACAGACCACACGAAACCCCATCTGATGATTCTGCAGTGATACTCCAGCTGCCATCGGCATAAATCATACTCCAGCACATGGTGCCATGTGTGACACGTTGATAGTATTATTGTTGATAGCAGGGCTGCCAGAGGAAATTTGTGTCTTACTGACACTGGGAATGTGAAACATGTTTTATGCTCTCTCACCTACCGTCCACGCATGCACAAGTGGACCCCTTCAAGTACACAAATGCATGCATGTATTCACACATACTCTCTCACATGGTGCCTGTGTGTGCGGACACACATCTGCTTTTGTATCTCTGTGTTACAGCTGAGCGCTTAAGGCCTAAAAAACTGTCAAGCTCATGCTCTAAGTAACCTTGGCTGCTGAAAAGGCTGCCCACCTTAAACCCAGTAAGTGGTGACCCGTACACACGATACGCCCTATTGACACCAGTCTTGACACTGTCATATATCACAGACTCTAGGCTTGCCTCAACCACCAGCTAACCTCACTGCAGACTGCTCACAGAGAGAAACACGTGGCAAAAAGCTGAGTGTGATCAGAATACTTAAACTTTTCGCTTCCTACATCTGAACATCTCTCCTGTCATATTATTTTATATCCTCCACCTGCCCTATTTGCACAATCCAGCGCTCCTTCCTCCCCTCTTTTTCTTTTATTTATCACTCAGAGTGATTCCCTATATGTATAACATTCTTGGTTCCCCCCCCTCTCTCCCTCTCCTTTCTCCAGTCCAACTCACAGAAGATTTCAAAACTGTTTTTTTTTTTTGTTTTTTTTACAGGCTTTATCTCTACACTGGGATTATCTCTGCCTTGGGAAGATGAACTTTTGCCCTTGCTGTGCAAGTTATAGCAAGCATGTTTGCACCAAAGGCCCACTGCCACTTGCATGGTGTGAAATCACATTATGCATTTTCTCATAACAGAAAAGTGAACCATGGGAGTGAACAGCATAGAGCATAATGCTGCTGTCTAATAGTGCTGTGGCGCTTAGTTAACAGTCCACGTCCTTTAGTTTGATAACTCGCATACCATATGTAGCCTGACATGATGGTGTGACTGCACTGGGCCGTGTTACGTAAGGAAAAAAAAGCTGGTCCACATCTGGGTCGTCTTACCTTTCTCTTCCCGCTCTCTCTCTTTCTCTGCTCTCTCCCGCTCCTTCTCCATCCATTTCATTTCAGTGTCATCTTCTTTCCTTCCTATGGAAAAAAAGGAGTCCAGCATAATATCCATTAATACATCAGCCCCGTTATGTACGACAGTAAATACTCGGGCCTTTGCAAGACATTCAAAACCATAAACAGTGAAAAGGTCAGAGTGTTTAAGTGGAGGATAATTTACAAATCCGGAGAGTGATTGACCTTACTATTGTTTATCCCTTTCCCTTGCTCTTTGCTTTATTGGCAGAAAGTCTCACTGCAGCTTAACCAACAGATGCAATATAAAACATTTGGACATGGATATTATTTACTTGAAGATGTGTATGTGTGTGTGTGTGTGTGTGTGTGTGTGTGTGTGTGTGTGTGTGTGTTTATGTTAATGTGTGCATGCACATACTTGGTCCATATTCGTCATATTCATCATACCAATTCTCCCCATACGGAGGAGGGACCGTGGGCTCCTCTGTAAAAGAAAGAGAAAAGACAAACTCCAAGTTAGATGACTCATGCACTAAAAAGCAACGCTGCAGAGCATGTGAGATGTCTTACAGACATTTTACAAGATTATACACTTTGAACTCCAAAGCTTTACAGTACTGCACCAACACACTAACAAGTTAGCCGGGCTCTGATTCCTTCAACCACAACAACCGTTCTCTATTTGGACGAACATACCGCCTACTATGTTATTAAACTTGCCGCAGTTAAATGTTTAATTCACATTTACTAGAATCATAACAGAGCTGCTATCTGATGACAGACCTTTTACTCCCTAACAAAACTACGAAAACCCTTGTTGACTATGTGAGACCAAGCAGACACACCCACTTTCATTTGCCTAAAAAACAGGGCAGGTTCGCTCATAGACACGTTATAATATTACTCCCATGTGTTAAAGTGTTTGTGATTTTCATCTGCTTTCGCCTTAAAGGGACAGATGGTCGTTTCATCTGCATTTCAAGTCTTTACTCCTCTTCAGAAGCTCCCAGATTCCTGATAAAACTTGATATATTGATGGATGTTAATTGCGTTTCTGTTTTTGAGTTTAAGTTACCTGTTACAGTTTCCACTTCGATTTCAGGGCTGACCTCTTTACCGTCAGGGAATGGGAGGTTCTCTGGCACCTCAACTATGGGAATGAAGAAAGAAAAAAAAAAAAGAAAACAGAGAGGATTTGAGGAGTTGTTGGATAATATGAAAAGCAGACTGAGGAATGGGAGAATGCCACAGAGAGGGCAGGACGGACGAATGTGAGCAAATGAATGGAAATGCTGAAATAGCCGAGGTGCAGTATGTTGGAAACACGCTGTAATGAGAACATGTCGTCTCTATCCTGTAAAGAGCTGTCCAGTCCAGTGTCACAGCGTCACACATGACACAATATTTCCACCATCTGATGCTGTGGAAAAAAGCAGTTCAGGCACTGCAGACTTCAGGTGGACGGAGGCTGAAAAGATCAGAAATAAATGCACTGTGGGCATTTATCTATTAGAATCTATATATTTATGATCATTCAGCTTGTCTAGCTGAATGTAGACAAACCAGAAATACTTCACATTAGTGAACAGGTCTGTTTATCCAACCATGTTGAGCCAGCAATAAATATTTTTACAAATCACTTCTGCTGTAACTAATTATAAATGGCTATTGTAATCAAGACAGCCCATTGAAGATTAGATGTCATGTTGGTTTGTTCATACACCAGACTGATATCTGATTTTTATTAAATATTAGATAATGGCCAGTAGATGCCGTCCATTCAAGATATGAGTGTAGATTCCTCTCAAACCAGAGCTATACAAAACCTGTGGTGAAATTGTATTTGTTTTGCATATATTACTTATTTAATTGTTAAACACTGCCTAAAAAATTAACCATCTAAAAGCATGCCAATAGTCAGGGTTTCACTGCAGAGTTTTAGTGTCCCGTGGTCTGTTTCGATGCTTTTTCAGAAGTTTTTCCACCTTCAGAAGAATAAAATAGTGCGGGGGAATTTTACGACATGAAAAGGGTAAACTGAAG
>OMLF01033519.1:6237-32953 GCA_900302615.1 Holocentrus rufus
AAAGATTTTCATTCTAGGAAAATTGCGGATGTCAGCATGCATTTCCTCGGACTCTGTTAATTGTCTCGTTTGTTACTGAATCTTTGTGTGTGTGTGTGTGTGTGTGTGTGTGTGTGTGCATGCGCGTGTGTACGGGTATGTGCCAGCATCAGTGCTAAATAGCTAGCACCTTCAACATGCATTTCCCTGGCCTCTTCCTATTAGTTGTCTCATTTGTTACCCAATCTTTGCTTGCTTGCGTGCGTGCGTGTGTGTGTGTGTGTGTGTGTGTGGGTGCGGGTGTGGGTGTGTGTGCATGCACCCCCTTGCCAGCATCAGTGCTAAATAGCTAGTGCCTTCACAGCCTAGACAGAATTTGACAAAGTATGAAGTAGTCTACTCTCAGTCGCGTGGATAATGTTGTAGAGAGAATCCCAAGGGCGCATGAGGTTCATGTAAACCTGCATTTAGTGCCGGTCACACTACAAAGTCTCAACACAACTATTAATCACACACACACACACACTCAGAGTACAAACAGCATAAAGTGTTCCACGCTGACCCAACATGCTCCCACTAACACCATCAAACCAAAGCAGTTCATTTGCATTTGACAGCGCTTTTCCAACACTCAATACGGTCAATCGGCACATGCTGGAGTTTCCACTTGTCTGCTCTATGCAAACACGCTGAAAATAACATCTGAGATCACACATCACCATGATGATTTGTTTGGTTACCTGTACCATTAACTTCCAGACCAGAGATGTTACATTCCGGTTGCCTAGATAGCTGTTATTAAGGTCACTGTGACAGCAATAGAAAGAGAGAAAACACTGATGGATGTGTGTGTGAGGAGAGGGCTGTGTAATACAGAGCTGCAGCTTTTGAACAGAAACTCAAACGGTCAAGATAACTGAAGTCAAAGCTTTCTTCCCCTGTCCATCACCTAAATTATTCCCCTTGCAACCTCATTTCACCCAAATTGCCCCACCTGCAAGATCCCACATGTTTTTGAATTAGCCGACAGCATAGAAATAGAAATGAGTAGAACTGACTTTTGTTTCCTGCATTTCCAGGTGGTTCCTGTTGCCAAGGAAACAGCTGTGCGCAATTACCAATGTCAGCGCGTCGGGAAAAGAATTTATGTTGAAGGCAGATGTTCATCAAAGATCCAGGCTGAGCTAGCCTGATGAACAACTCACATGACGTCACATGACGCTAAGAAATTTAATGAAAGATTTCTGAAAATAGCCTCATAGGTCTTATATTTCTATATGTAGAAATACTAATAGAAATACGAGTACTAATAATAAAAACATCTGTTTTGGGGGCTTAACTACCAAGTTGGTGGCCTTGTCATAACATTATTTAATTTGTTAACAGTAACACCGCTAATTAGGATTAGCTAACATTGTGACTCATTTGCTGTTTTTACCCTGACAGAACTAGCCTGAGGTAACGTTAACGTTAAAACTTTTTGTTGCAGTTTTTGTATAAGGGTTGGATCCAAGACGTGCTCACTAATTACAGCCTTAAAACATGGGCAGCCTGAGCCACAGAGACATCTTGTGGCCAAAATGAAATGTCTGTGTCTTTGTTCAAATCGCGTGTTGTTGGTATCTTCCATTACCACATATTTTAATAATGGTTTTATTGTACCCAAACATGGCTGCCACTTGTCCCATTAGCAACTGCAGAATCTTTTTTTCTTAATTAACGAACAAGTATATAAACAGAGAGAATCCAAAATTACAGAGTCGTAATTGAAAAAAGTAAAAAGTGGTAATTGAAAAAGTAAAAAGAGTAGGGGTTAAAGAAAACATGACAAAAACACATCAGAAAGATTACACGTTCACATGTTCAATTAAAAGTTCACAGTTTTACCAGCCTTCTTATTATCAGAACAACTAATGGTGACAAACAGGGCAGCTGTTATTTTGCAACATTCTAAATTCGAAAGTGAACTGATACTTTTTAGAATGCTGTGTGTAGAAATAGATAACATAGTACATAACATAGAAATAGATAACAATAGTTAACATGATGGAGGTTCACACTTAGAGACTTCCTTGCATCTGTATGGGACCCACATACAAACCCAGACACAGAGGGTGTGTCCCGTTTGTCCAAAAATACCTCCTCCTTTCCTCCCCTGCCTCTGCATCTTTCCCTCTGTGACCCGGAAATTTATTCTTGGTCTGTCATTCTGGGTATTGCCCTAGTATTGTAAGAGACAGAAGAATCTGCTTAAAATCCTCACATAAGGCAGCGTCGACCGAAGATACACAAGAATATCCTCTTCCAGGAAGTATTTTTACATTTCACGCCCATCTTCATGCCCAGACTGCGACGTTGTGGACACCAAATCAATTCGAAGAGACAGGTGAAATTACTGGAAAGGAGACGGTTGGGAAGCCTGTAATCAGCATTCTAGCTGGTTTCAATCATGAATCAAATTGATTGCTGGCTGCACAACTAATTGGTTTTAGGACTACTATTGGTCAACCTATTTGACAGGAAGAACACAGAAGCTGCATAACCTTTAACCTGGCTAGTTGAAAAGAAAAGATTGATGATATGTATGCCTTGCTTTTGCATTTCATTGCTTTAAGTTGCTCACATGTAAATTTAAGAAGCTGTGCATGCCATGGGAAGTTACACTCAAAATCTAATACATTACTTATTACTCCTCATTAAAAGTGGTGTGATCACAATACATTATTTCTCTGCATAGTAACTTGGTGGTAATGATTATATTATGTTAATATTACTTTCACAAATACTGAGTCATGCTGACAAGTCCAACAAGTGATAGGCTATTAAAAAAAAATACATACAGGCATAAAATAGTGCCTGTTCACCATTTCTTATCTTTAAGAGACAGAACAATTCCATGTAATGATTCAAAAATATCAGCAAATATTACCCAAAAAGAAAAACATAAACTCAGGTAGCCTGATGGCTAAAAACCTCAGAGTGAATATGCTTCAAAACCAAAAGAAAACACTGATTTGCAATCTCAGTTATTTTGAGGACCGCTTATTAAAACAATAACAATGATTAAATTAAATATTGACAATCACTTAAGACACATTCTGCAGCGAGCGCCTCCACAACATAATGAGCAGGCTGCAGTGCTCAGATATAATTAACATAACTTTAATAATATTACTACATTTTAAACAGTAACCTTACTCAGATTAGTAATAATTTTATGTAACTTCTTAAATTATGTAACTTCTTGTTGCTTATAACACTGGCCATTATAACAGTTATCTTCCCTGTGTATTTGATATACCATGGTCAGAAAAATGTAAAGTCCTGTGGCACTTTCAACAGGCCGGTCATGAACAAGCCCTGCTATTGTCTGCATGTTTAATAGAGTATGATAGGGCCAATTCATCAGTAAATTGCCGCCAGCTACTCATTCACTTATCCATTCTCTTGCTTTCCTCTCCTCGTTTCCTCCAGCTTACTTCCTGATGGGCAACGAGTGGCAGCGAGGGAGGAAAGTGGAGGAGTGTTAGTGAAAAGTATCGGGGCGCACCTAGAGTTTCCTCTCGCTAAAACAGCGAACGGACCGATGGGGTGAGTGGGAGTGTTTTGAGGATTGGAGGAGTGGAAGAGAGCCGCCCCCAGGATATTCTTCTGCTACTCCTCTACTCTATTGCCGCAGCTACAGGATGCTTTTGAGTTTCCCAAGCTGGCAGTGGTGCAGAACACCAGGGAGAAGAGAGAGAGAGAGAGATAAAGAGGGACGGGGTAAAGAAGGGAACGACTGCATTTAATCTCACAGTCATTTATTTTTAATAGCATGCAGCTGCTTTGTTCTCTCTTTGATCATCAACAGTCCAGGTTTACTGTGATGCAACGGATTGCACAGACACACGGCAGCGTGTGTGCGCACTCAAACATGCACACACACACATACACGCACGCACACACACACAAAACAAAATTGGTCTTTCTATACTTGTGGGAACCTTCCATTCGAGACACAACACAAAATGGGTTCAGTGTTGGGTGTGTAATGTGAGTGCTTTTTTTCAGTAACAAGTAGTGAAAGGAATTACAATTTCAAATTCAGTAGCTACATTACAGTTACTACTCCCAGTATTTCATCTGTTACTGTGGTACTTATGATTCCATAACCTTTTCTTTTCTTCTTTCTCTCCTTTCATTTTTTGCCCCCAATCCTTTTTGGGTATAATATGAGCAGGTTGTACTTTATGTACCTTGCTATAAAGCAAAATAAACTGGTGTGCGGGGACACAATGTCTATATAAAGTAGATAGTTGTTATTGCTTTGTGCCACAGCTTGTTGTCGAGTTTTCTATGATGGCTCTGATCTTGTCCTTCCTCCAAAGACCCAAATTATTCTGCTGACGTGTGAAACAGCGATGGCTGTTTTACACTTCCATTTTTCACAGTCGTCAGGGTATTTAACCTATTTCAACCCCCGTCGTCGGCAGATTACATTGACCTCTGACACTTTTTACAGCGTTGTTCTCCCGTGTGTCTGCTCTGTGTTCTGTTGACTTACTTCGTCAGCAGTGTGTTTAGGAAACTCGCCCACAATAAAAAAAGAAAAAAATAAAAAAAGAAATGTGTGTCCATCATTTCACATAGCTATTGTAGATCTTGGTGTTGGATCAATGTTTAAAATGCTTCGAGGTGGTCTATGGACTCCATAAAACCAGGCTTATACTATTGCTCATTTCAGATGTTTATTTTTATTTGTTTATTTTATTTTTTGTCAAGGGAGTGATGGAAAGTAACATGACAACTAATATAGTTAGTTAACTTCCCTGTTGAGTAATTAGTAAAGTAATGATTGCTTTTTTTTAAAAATGAATATTAAGTAATGAGGAATATGCTTCATTTTCTGGGTAACTAGACCAACGCTGGTGGTGTGTGATTTGACCACTAATACGACATCACAGGAACAGCAAGGATGAGAGAAATAATGAGAGAAAGAACAAGAGAAAGAGATAAAGTAGGCATGAGGGATGTGACAGGAGAGCCAAAGAGGACATGAAAGACCGAAATAGAAAGTGAGAACGAGAGAGACAGAGAACGAAAGAGAGAGAGAGAGAGAGAGAGATGAGGAGATAGAGAGATGATCAGAGTGAAAAACAGAGAGAGGGGAATAGGGGAAGTAGATGGTGTCAAGTGTTGTCCAGGCAGGCAGCAAGGCAGGCAGGTGGGTGGTGGATTCTCAGCATGGTTTCTAGCCCTAGGGGCAAGACAGCAGAAGGGAATGCAGAGGGGCTCATTTAGGTCCTCCTCAAAAGAAAGGCCAGAGCTCCTACAGACTCCAGTGGCTCTGATAAAGCCTGCTGTCTAGAGGTGGACCTGCAGGGAAGACACACTGGGAGGAGGGGGGAGCTGAACAGGAGGAGAAGAGAGCGACTGAAAGAGAGACAAAGGGAGAGGAAGGCTTGCGGTACAGGTTGTGAGATCAGAGAGGTGAAGAACAACACATGCAGGGAGGTGCGATTTATTTACAAGTATGAGTTCGCTTGTTAGAGTCTATTTATTTGCCAAGACGGCATTGACCTGCTTATGAAAACATGTTTCGGGATTATCTGATTATCTATATGGAATCACCCTGCAGCAGATGTGCTGATGCTTTCATGTTCCCTCTAACCTTTATTCTCTCTGAAACAAAGAGATGACAAGAGCTCGAACTTCCAAAGGTCTGCTCATCATATGCAAACAGGTTGCCTTTTATATGCAAATAGAGGTGTTGATAAATGCTATAGATGATATTTCTAAGTATGTGTGAATGAAGCTTGTACCTCATTATGGGGAATGACATTTCCAAATATATGGTTCTTTGTAGCATTGCATACTACTAATGAACTTTCTAGGCTGCAGGACGTTATGTGAAGAAAGAGAGTGTGTTAATTGGTTGTGCTTATCCAAGCAGACCAACTAATGAGTGTGTAATGGGGAAACAGCGGGGTTGAGATCCAATGAAAGCAGGGGGTCCTTGGGATCTATGGGAATACACAGTCAAACCTCCTTTATCAAAACCCCTCAGGGAAAGAGGGGCCGTTCAAGAGGGTGAAGTGTTCCGAACGCTGAAATGCACCGATATGGAAAAGTGGACTGACAAAATGTATGAAATGGACATGCGTACATGTTCAAAAATGTCCTGCACAACCTGGTTTGTACTTGAAATATTTGTGGCTGCACAGATTGAAATGGGAATTCCAACATCAACACTCAGCTCAGGGATAAAATGAAATGTTTGACATTTAATTTTGAGGTTATGTAAACTGTACAGTACTGTGCTGTAATGCACTGATAATAGACGGAAAAGCTGCCAAAATAGTGTCTTTTTTTTTAAAAATAGCATTTCTAAAATAGCATTTCTAAAATGCTGCATCTTGTATGTTGTAGCAAATGCGGAGGAGAGGACATAAGCAAGGCCGGTGAGAGGTTGGTCCTATCTATGCCAAAGCAGAAAGATGGAGACAGAGATTCTGAATGACAGAGAGGAGAGATGAACAGTGAATATCAACAGGATAGAGATAGAAATAGAAAGTACTTTTCTGCAACAAGGAAAGTCAATTGCATCGCAGAAAATTACAGTATTGGTGTGTCTGTGCCAGTGCATGAATATGTGTGTGTGTATTTGTGTATGTGGGTGTGCGTATGCAAGACCGTGCATGCACTAAGGCTCTTTATTCACAGTCTCACCTGCGCTCAACTCACACCTGCTAGTCTCACACATAATACAGTGACAGATGTGGATCAATATGCATTAACATGCCACAGAACTGTAAATTGGCTATGCTACACATAAGCATTAGAGAAAACTTACAAAGAGAGTAGCTTTGGATGACCTCAAAACTTCTTAACAAGGAGCAAAAACACCATGATGACTCCCTCATATAAAAGAACAACATCATTATAATTTAATCAAAGTTAATAATATTCTCTAGTGTGCCACAACAGCGCATGAATTACTAATATCTCAGGTCAGTTCAAATATCACATCTTGCCTCCAAACCATTTGTTAGATTTTAAGGGGGAAAATGAATTCGGTCTCCTCTCATGTCCCTTTTTAGCAGTTAGTGGTGGGAGAAAAAAAAAAGAAGTGTTCTCCCCTTCCCATCTTGCCTCTAACCTATTAGCTATTCAAAAGAAGAACAAAAACATGGTCTAAATTCCATTCTCTCATGTTCTGGTGATAAAAGTAACTCGTAGAAAGATCAAGAAAAGTTTCTTTCGCTGTTTCTCTCTCTCTCTCTCTCTCTCTCTCTCTCTCTCTCTCACACACACACACAGACACACACGCACAATTTCGCTCTTTATTTCTTCCTCTTTCTCCCTCCATCACTACTCTTCCTCCTGTGGTGTGACAGTCCATATGGTGCTGCAACACTGTTGGTCTCCTGTGGCCACACTTCCCACGATGCATCTGCGGCTCTGGGCTTTAGAGGGAGCTGATAGGCTGAGAGGACTGTGGCATCGACCAGTCACATCGCCTGGTGTGAGGTCAGCTCAGTGCGGCAGTGGAGTGTGTCCGAGCAGCACACACCACTGACTTTCACTCTTTGATCTATCCTGCCAGTCTATTCTCTTTTTTCCACCTTTACCTTATGCTTCCAAGGAACAAAGTATGTTCTGTTATTTTCTTTAAAACAACATTTGTTAAAAAAGCATGTTTTTCCCAATAGGTGGGCCATTACGGTCCAAAAAACATTCTATCTTAACAATTCTCATATGAAATATTAAAAAAATTGTTTTGCTTGATCTGCCACTGAGATAATTTCACTTCTTTCCAATGGTAATCAAAATGTTTCCAGAATTTTCTTGAAACAGTTGTCATTTTCTTACGAGTGGGCTGATTCTGCCTTATTCTGCCTTGTTTTAACACATTTATACTTGTTCCCAGAAAAACAAATCCTGTAACCAGTGAAACTGCACTGGAAACAAGTGGGATTTTCTCATTTTTTCTCAGATTTTTTTATTTGTTAAAAAAAACAACAAAAAACTAAATGACTCATTAAGATGGAGAGTTTCTGCAGTGTAAAAAAGCAATTTTTTTTAAGTTACTATCAAAAAAGAGACATTTTTCTAATTTCCTTAGCCTGTGCACAGACATTTAACCCTGACAATATGTCACATTTTCAACCATATGGATGTCGTGCACATCATTTTAAGCCACGATAACTGCATTTTATTTGAAAATCCTGATAATGCCATCAAAGGTTCTTCAGCAGTGGCAAAACTGGACTAGATTTGAAAGAACATGTTCTATTTTGCTCTGCTCTGTTGTATTGCTTTGAGCTCTCCTCTCTTCCTGTCTCTGTGGCCATGCAGAGAAAACAGAGCTTAGCACCAATCAATCCCATCGAGTCTGACTCCTTTCACTAGCCAGGGATCAATACTGCCTGTTTCATGTCCCTCTGCAACACACGCATGTGCTCACGGAGCGAGGCGCACACACATCCATGCACATACGCAGGGACACACATACACACACACAAACACACACACACATTAAAGACATGCCTGCGAGAGGAGGCTTGCCCCTCTAGAGATGACCTATCGGCCTATCATCTGACTTGCTCACCAGGGGATACAGAAGTTCATTATGACAGCCTTGCCAGTGCTAAAGGTCTGCTTTGGTGGTACAGCAACGTGCACCATCTTTACAACATATGGTAACTGGAACAGATTGATGCACAGACCTCATATTAAGCACACAGCAGCATTATAGCAGCATAAAAGTATGTATATATGAAAATGTGATAATTGACTATGTGAATGCAAATGGTTAGGCACGTTATGTGGAAAAGGTAAAATCACAGAATGGGATCATAAGACACAATGCTATCTGACACTGTGGGACCAAGCAAAGCAGGGCTCATTTATACATGCTGGACAGGAATATTATTTTCTACTGGAGATGTGGCGAGAGCCGAAATAATAGGCAAATTTCAACAGGAAATTAATTGCCATGTCCTTCTGTTTGCAGTTCCGGTTTTTAGACGTAACTGACACATTGTATTTGACATATTGTTTATGTTTTATGACTCTTGACAATACATTTTTTATCAATCTTTTCTTCCTGCTTTATTTTATCACAGTATTTTCAAACTAATTCACTTCTATGTGTTCTCCCAATATAAATAAATTTAAATTAACCCACTGAATAATTGCCAATGGATTATTAATGCAGAAATCTCTATTTGTCACTGAGAAATAGACTGACTTTTTGCAGGCGATGTGGTTTCTGCAGAATGCCAACAATCTGTCTGGTCCAGCATTGCATGGATGAAGCCCGCGTTATAAAAAGAGTATGAGAACAAGGTCTTGCATAGAGCTGCAACTCCAAACACCCACCTTGCCTGGAGTACTCATCGGCCTCGTGGTGCACCAGGTCAGTCACACAGCCTCCATAATGCAGCCTCTGCTCATGGTCGAAGGCTTTGAGAGTCTCGCTGGAGCTATAGGACTTCTGGGTGGGCACGCGGCAATCATCTGCATCCAGGGAGGAGGTGTTGTAGTGGGGGTCTTTGGGGCAGCGACCCCTCGTCAGGGAGCGGTGCCTCCGATCCTTCAGATCCATCCTGGGAGGGTTTAGGGATGCAGGGACGAGAGATGAAAGCAGGGAGCTGAGGAGGAGGAGGAGGAGGAGGAGGTGGTGGGGGAGATGGAGGGGCCTCCTAGAGGGCCTCCGTAATGTCAATCTCCACTTTAGTCACCTGGAAAACAGAGATAGAGAGAGAAAGATGTAGAGAGAGGAAAATAGAGCAAAAGGTTAGTACACAATTAATGGATGCACCGCTGTGACTCACTCTTCTTCCTTTGCACTCCCCAGAGAATCTACAGGGAAAGTTTGGTAAGAGGGAAGGCAGCGCATAGACATTTGAGCAGCCAGGCAAACATGCACACATAGGAGTATTGATGTGGGGTAAGTCAGGACATTGTTAGGAGAAACGGAGCTGGCAGTGCTGTGGGCCAGATAGCGAGTGGACCATCGACCAGACGGATGACAAATGGCCAGGCAACGTTTAGCTCTACAACAAAAAAAAAAAACGGAAAATGACTCAAACATGCCTAGCTCAACTTTAGCTGGTGGTGGGAACACACGCGAGCCTGCATGCCAGCGCACACACGCACAAACACAAAGAGAAACAGTAATGACAAAAAGAAGGGCGGCAGGATAAAGAACCAAAAGAGTCTGGAAAGCAGACGGAGACAAACACGGACAGGGCGACTCGGAAAGACACACAGATAATCTAGATTGGAAAAACGTAAAGGGCGAGAAAGAAAAGCAGCCAAATGCAACAGGAAGGATAGAAGAAGAGGAGAAATGACTTGAGGGCATTGCTAGTCTCTCCCTCATTATCAGAGTGAGAATGAATCCCACTCCCTTAGAGGCTGTAAGGGATAATCAAACACACTCAGACACAGATACACACGCACACAGCAAGTCACAAACACCCAGATACACACCCACATACTCAGATACACTCGCACTCTAAACATCCAGAAACACACACACACACTAAGCACAGAGGGTACCTATGCGGAGATAACAGCACTACCAGGATCTAACCAAGCACAGCTTGTAACACAACTTGTATAACTACTTAGGTAAAGCAAGAAGCAACCACTTTCTCTGTGCAAAAGCCTTTTCTGTCTACAGCAACTGTACACAGCCACTTTTAATATATTCAAAAACTATACTTGTGGATGCAGATTACACATGATTATGGTGCAAATATAGCATGATACCAGTGCACTGGCCTCGAGCAATGCATTGCATTAGCACCTAAAGTTCAGAGTTTTTACAACTGAGAGCTGTTTTTCTTTTTTCAAAGATTATTTTTAGCCATTTTTGCTTCATTCGACAGTGACAATGGAGATAGTAAAGATGGTTGGAGAGAGAGGGGATAACGTGCAGCAAAGGGCACGGGCTGGAATTGAACCCGCGCAGTAATGATACATAGTACGCACACTACACAGTTTTTTAAATGGCTGCCTTTATAGGATATATATTACAATAAATAGGTCATTCATATTTATATTGCTTATGGCTTAGGAAGGCCTGGCCCACCTGCAGCATTACAATGCAGCCTCTTCAGCCTCTTAGCATCTTCATCAAAATATACAATAGCCTGGAAATTATGTATCAATAGCAGACCAGGCAGCTAAATTTCTGAGGCAAGGGCAATCACAAAGAGATATCGTTTGTTTTAAAATGCTCTATGTAGCTAATTAAACGCCAAGACAGAGAAAGAATCAGGAGAGAAAAAATAGAGGCAAAGACACAAAATGTGAGTCAGTCTACTGAATAAGGACTCATTGTAAAATGCTTAGGAGGTGGTTTTGAAAAGTGCCCTGCTATGTCCATTGATTAACAGTAGGTATTAAGTCTCATAAAGAGCTCATTATGCACCAGCATCCATCACACAGGCTATTAGCAGTTCAACCTTAATGTGTTTGTACCTTGGGAGGAAGGAGAGGAGAAAGAGAAGGATACTGGCTCAGAAAATGTAGGGACCCTCTGACTGGCATGATATAAAACTATGGGAAACCATGGCTTTGTGAGTTTGTGTGTGTATGGGTGTGTATGTGTGAGCATGAGCAGTATACATACTACAAGAATTAGAGCAGTAACAGTTATAATGTTGATGAGCAGGAGAAGGAAAAGGACGCAGAATGAGAGATAGATGGATAAAGTGGAGAATGGGGGACGATCTGGAACGCAAATCAATCACATTCCACCCACACAGGTGTGCTTCTCAAGGTCGCTGAGGCACATACACACCCACACACAAAAACACACACTCCCTACACACCAAGCTTGCGTTTGTTAATTGCTCCGGTGACAGGCCCTACCTTCCCTGATCATCGCTCTGAGGCAGATTATCTCATTTATCAGAAGTATAATGACTTATTGTCATTCTGATTGATACTGTGCCATGAAACACAAACAGAGACAGGTGCACAGACACACGTGCGTGCATGTAAAAATCCGGACAGACAGACAGACAGACAGACAAACAGACACATTCATGCAAAAACAAACAAACAAACATGCATACGAATGCACAGGCCTGCAAGTAGCTGCATTTGCGGGATAAGCTGTGAAGGGTGGTTAAGCGAAGCAGAGAAGAGACATGCGTGTGACCGTGAAGTGACCATGAAATCCTAGCAGAATGAGAAATGTAATTGGAAGACGATAGGAAGGTGGAGAATTCATTTTCAAAATTACAGAGGTGAAATTTGGTACAGATAATGGCCTTTTCTCTGCAAATAAGAGCTTCAGAAGAAAAAAACGGCGAATGACACAGTGTAAATCCACTGTAACTAGAAATCACACCCAGTTAATAGGAAGCTAATGACATCAATGGATTAGTGAGCATCAAACATGATGATTTACCATTCTACCTGATCAGCCGCTTAGGGGATCCGATTCAAATATCAAACAAAAGCCTGTAGCAACAGAACCTGTCTTGAGACACACAAGGCTGCAAAGACAGACGCATCAATTTTAAGACATAACTCAGATTTTCTTGAATGGCTGAATTTGTGTATATTCACATGCTCTTAAGGAATTTGACTTGCACACAGAAAACACCTTTTCTTGAAAAAAAAAATGGATCTGTCAGATTCCAGTATTTAAAAAAGATTAAAGCTGTAAACAAACTTTATACTTCATAAAAATACATGACAAACACCTGTTAAGGTGGTACATAATGTCAGTCCTTACACCAAAAGCTCAGAGGAAAAAAATCATAGTAAAACAGAAAAGTCTTCAATCCAATAGGCCACTCGGTAAACAAAGCCAGCAGTGGGGCAACAGTGTTTCAACAGTGGTGCTTTAGTGAGATTACAGACTGAAACTGCCTGTGGTATTTTGTGTTTTGCTCTGCCTCAAGAAGTACCATAGAAACAACCAGCCTAAATTAGCTGGCAACATGCTGATCACAATTGACCCTGCTTTGCTGCTCATACTTCTGGCTGCATTTGAAAGAGTTACATACACACTGGATAGAAGGCCACAATCCAAGAGTCCCCCAATCACTGTGAGAAAAATGGCCAGAGAGATCCCATCAATTCGCTACTGTTTTCAATCAAAACATGGATCAGACAGATGAGCGCAGAGGCTGTCTGTGAGAGTGTTAGGCACTCTTGTGCCAATAGCCATCAGACTGTAGGCATCTTCCTGTCCAAATGCCCTCAGCCTCAGCCAAGGGTGTTGACGCAAGACACACACCCTGTCTATAAAAGCTAGACAAACTATCCTAGGATATGTTCACTTTCCCATGCCCTGGTCCAATCCATGTAGCACTACATGCACAGTTTCCAGCATATATCTTTTTTTGTGCACCTATGACCACCAATCAGAATTAAGTTTGTTATAGGCATACTTCCATTTTTAAAAATGTAGATATACAGAGATGCACAGACCCAAATCTGCAAAACAAAGTTTAAATCTACATGCCTACACGACCCTCTGTTGAAATGATAATTTACATTCAAGCATGTTCTTTTCATAGATTTTCTTCATATTCTAATATTGCCCTAGTTTGTGATAGATTACATATAATGCCAGGCTAAGCCTGTAAAGCAATACCTGACTTCTAATTCAATCATAGCCAAACCAACAGCAACAATTGGCCAACGAGACTGGCAGCTAACAGCCTGATAAAACACAGCATGGAGCTTTTCCATCAGAATATTTATCCACTCTTCCAACACTCTCTGTCAATAGGAGATGAAGATGTTCACTTGGTTTCATTTTTTTTTAATTTGAAGGGAATTTGAATAACAAAAGGTGGCCTATTCAAACCACAAGGCCCTGTTATCACAAAAGACAAAATTGTGGCTAAAAAGCATTTGGCTTCAATTTTCTGCTGTTCTTGTGCTGCTGTTCAAATTAAGTTGTTTACACAGTTTGTTCACAAAGAAAGAGAAGGAGGGAGACGGAAAGAGACTGAGAGAAACAAAGAAATGGAGAGAGAGAAGCAGCAAGAGAGGGCTTGTGTGAGACTAAAGAGAAAGAAGAAGTCATTGTGTGCGACTTGTACTCAATTACAATTCACAAAAAGGCTCACGTATTCTTTGTAGTCAGGAGGCACATGCTAGGTCAATAAAGAAGGCGGCCATACGTTAAACATGGAAACTATGCACTTCATAAGAGCATCAAATCAGATGCTCTGGTCATGTTCAGATTTCCCTTAAGAGTAGCTTAGGCTTGATATCTTATCTCACAGTATGCAGTACAGACCTACTGTAATTCCTTATCACTGTGTTTAATCCACTGTTTTCATCAGTAAAATCTGTTCCTAGGGTGCTAATCGAATCAAGACAATTTGTTAATTAACAATGAATAGGATTTTTTTTTAACAAAGATCTCTGTGCAATAAACTGAATGAGTTAATGTCTCACAGCATGGAAAATGAATAAAAAAAATTAAGTGACAATAGAGTGTACAACTCCCATAGATCTTCCAGGGTTGGATATTGATGAAGCCAGAGAAAGCTACATAGAAAAATGCATTGTCTGTTTCCAGACACAAAGCTGATGGGAGCAAGCTTCAAAGTCAGAGGGAGGGTTGGGTGTTCCTGCTGCTGATTTTCATAATGATTGCTTTCTGAACTGAGGAAGAGGTCTGTGTTTGTGTGTGTGTGTGTGTGTGTGTGTGCATGTGTGTGTGTACTGGTCAGATGCCCAGAAAGGAAAGGCTGGAAGTAAACTCGCTAACACGTTGACAAACACACATGTGCGCATGCACATATACAGAGCCACATACACAGGGATTAGCATATACAAATATGCCTGTATGCATCCATATCTACAAGCACACCAGATACACACACACACAAGCCTGCCTTGTGTAGGTTTGGACTCGGGTCTGACTGAGAGGCTCCTCTTCCACACAAGACTCATTAATCATGTCTTCGATCTAGGGTGGCATTGAAAGTACACGCACGCACGCAAGCGCGCATGCGCACAGACACACACACAAACACACACAAACACGGGGTAAGAGGATGGCTAGGGCTGCTTGCATGGCTCCAGTTCAGCTGGAAACTGTCGTCCATTTTGTATCCAAGATGATCTGTGAGCCAACAGCCGAGGGGCGTGCTGGACAGGAAACATTTCATCACCCTCTCTCCCACACACCTCGCGCCATTACCTGCAACACCTCTTTTCCCCAAATAGGAAAAATTCACACTCAATTTTAACCAGCTTATTAGGTATGATTGGCCAGCCTGAATGCAATCAGTATGAATTATTGCTGAGGTCATAACCTGGAAAAAGTGTGCGTGTGTGTGTGTGTCTGCATCCCAAGTACGCTTGCAAAGAATTAAATTCACTTCGAACTTTCAGCTGCCCTGATTTACAAAGACACGGGATAAGAGTAACGTATCCCAAGGTGTGAACTTTTGACTCAGTGTCTTGGGTTCCTCAAGGAGATGAGACAGATGAAAGTTTCCACAGTGATCAGGAACTGTCAAGAGTGCTCATCCACCTTCTATTTCCTCCTCTACCTCTATTCTCTGCTCATCCTCTCATTTGTCAGGATGCAAATGAAGGGAGGGGGAAACAATCCATCCCTCTCTTCCTCGCTCTCGGTGCCCGTGTAATCTCCACACTGGGCTGCAGAGTGCCACAGAGCCTCTGTTTATTAGACTAATCCTTAAATCCACATTCTGCAGGCCTCGCAAACGCCTCGCAAAGCTCTAATCTGACTCAAAACAAAGGGATTAGAGACGACAAGGTCCCTCTCTCTGTCTCCCCACGTCTGCCAGAGTGGGCCGGGGGTGACACACACATGTGGTGAGAAACACACACTAGCACTGTTGCACACTCTCGCCTGTCACACCCACATTTGCTAAAGATTGATTGGCGCATGCAAACCCTCACACACACACACGCTTCCTGTGAACGCATGCTGGCTGTGACAAGGCAGGGAGTTAGAGCCAAGGTGCAAACACACTGGGTAATTACACACAGCTCAAAAACTCATGGGAGAAATGACGGACAAGATGAGAATGAGCTCTGGGAATGAGACAGGACGACAGCAGGGAGGAAGGTTTAGAATAACTAAACAAATGAGGCTTATAATGTAGACTCATGGTATTGCAAAAGGAACATGGGGAAGTAGCCGCTTGTTTACCAGCTCTCTGCTGCAGTCTTTCAGCTCAGACTTTTCGGCAAGCCTTTCCAGACACCAAAAAAGTGGTGTAACAGTTTTTGAGAAAACTTCACTCCGTTCCCATATTTCATATTGCAATGGGAAAATATGACCAACTGCCAGAGCAGTGCTGGTAAACTGTCAAAGTCAGCATTTAAGTAAATTCAACAATTGTAAGTAACAAAAGAGCAGGAAGACTGTTGTTTTTAAGATGTGGTTTGGAGGTGTTTTTAAATGTTCTTCTCAACAATCTCTATCTGGGTGAAAGCTTACCTGACTGCCCTGGTTGTACAGTTAGCATGGGGATGCATTACTTTGTTAAACCGCACTGAGGCAGACACTATGCAAGCAAAGTGAAATACTATGAAAAGGGACAAAGTTGAAATGAAGAATTCTTGATGGACTAGTGGTGCAGTCACATCTGAATTCAGTCCACAAATTCTATTATTTTCACACATAGAGCCAAATCAGGATGTGACATCACATGTGGGTGCCTTGGAGCTGCCAAGCAGGTGAGCTATGAACTTACCAACATGTTACCTGCTAAAAACATTAGCATGTTAACAGAAGCTGTACAAAACAAATTCACTACCATCTACCGTCTGTCCCATGTATTCCTGACTCACAACTGCAAACCAGGCTTACCGTTTATGTTGAAATTTGTATTCCAGAAGTGTTGTGTTGTATAGTGGGATGCTGCAAGAATCAAAAAGTCTGACTTGTGTTTCTATTGGCTGTATTCACGAATTTTCAGGTCAGAGTTCAGCAAAAGTGAACTGCGCTGCCCTCGGTATATGGGCCGTTTATAACTTGACAGTCAGATAAACACTCTCGTAATATCAAGATTCTGAAGACAGATGTCCCTTTGTCCACAGGTTTATTGACGTTGCAAGGAAAGGTGAAACTGAAACTTACCTGGAATGTAAATATATAAAATCAATTTTCAACATGAAATGAATCCCTCTATTTTACTTACAGGTTTTCTGTGTGTCTGTGCCATGCCCATTTACTTCCTGGTTACTGGTCAGATGACACAACTTTTTGTTATTGGCAACTTCTTAAAGTGACCACAACAACACAAACAAAGACAATTAATTGACCATAACCAAGACATATATTATATTAACTTAGTTGTGAGTGAGTGGCGTGATTACACATCACTCACCAAATCCATGACACTTCATACATCTAGGTCTCTGGGGGGAGAAGAAACACTTTCACTATCTTGGTACTTGGCTATTATTGAGAAGAACAACACTTTCTGGCTTGATGTTTGTATGAATGGACAGCCACTTGCGTGCCTGTAGTGCTGGGAGGAATTGCTTCCACCATCTGTCCCAGAAGGTACTGGACAGGTGCTGAACTTGCCGCCGGTCTTACTGTCCAAACTCACCTGCTGGAGCAGGAACGATGTTCACCTTCTGGTGAGAGTAGCAGCTGGTGAGAGTATAAAGGAATCATCAGGGCTAGTTGTCACAGGAACAAGAGGCCTGGCCTTTATAATGGCTGCTACTTCTGCCATGAAAGTCACTAGCACTTCATGGGTCAGTTTGTCTTTCAGCTGGAGGAACATGGAGTCCAGAATTCTCCATGCAAGAGCAATCATTCTTTCCCATGTTCCGTCAAAATGAGTAGCATGCAGGGAGTTATAGGTCCAAGAGCAACCTTGGTCTGACAGGTAAGTCTTCACAGTTGTGCTGTTGATATTTGAAGGTATCTTTAAGTCCTTACCAGCACCAACAACGTTAGTGCCTCGGTCCGAACAAATATTTTTGACGGGCCTGCGCACAGCGATAAAACGTGAAGACTACAGCCCACCATTTACTGTGTGACAGGCCTCCTCTGGTCCAGTGTGAGGAGACATTCCAGGGGATGAACACATCTAAACCAACATTAGTGAAGTGGGGCTAAGTGGGGCTCTAAACTGTCTGCAAGTTACACATTGGTGGATTATGCTGCTCACTTTTCTCTTTCCATCAATTATCCAAAGGCCAGCTGAAAGAAGAGCCCCTTCTGCGAAGAGACGACCTTGATGATGGATCTTCTCATGGTGCTGTCTGATGAGTAAAGCTGCAATGTGATGTTTGCCAGGAATAATCAAGGGAGTCTTTTCACTCTGATCAAGGCTTGAATGGTGAAGACTGCCTCAAATTCTCAGAAGGCCTTGTGCATCGATAAAGCGATCCAGATTTTTGAGAGGATGCATTTAATTTCTTGACCGTGGACTTCTCTTGCACCGCTTGAATGATGATGGCTGAAGCCCGCTTGGATTCCTCAATGGTGCACTCTGCTGTACAGTAATGCCAGCCCTTACAAGGACTGTTCTTCATTAGGTTTGTTTTGAAAAGACAGGCTATGTGTATGAGGTGAGTGCTAGCACGAGAGAACGATTAGAGAGAACTTGGCAAATCTTTGGGAACCAATTTGCTTTGGTGATGTTGTAGTGCTTAAAGTGGACACAAGAGGCCGGATGTCTGGGTCTGAACTAGGATCAACAAGATCATGGGCACTTTCAGAGGCATTTGGCTCTGGTAACATAAGTTTGGGCCCACTCAGCCAGGATCTTTGGATATGTAGTACCCGGTTGCTTACGTAAACATAAAAGCATCTGGTGTCATTGCAGATGTAGCCCAGAACCACCTTGCTGTCTGAATAGTAGTTTATGGCATCAAGCTGAAGGTCTAGTTCTGCTGATAGAAGGTCTGCAAACTCGACAGCAAGCACTGCTGCGCAAAGTTCCAGCCTTGGCACAGTGTGCTCAGGATGGGGGGCCAGCTTGGCTTTTCCCATTACAAACCCCACATGAATATTCCCAATAGCATCTGTTATTTTAAGATATGCCACTGCAGCGATAGCTTTGATGCATCAGAGAAGATACACAATTCCCTTCTGACAGCTATTGAGGGTAAAATTTCAGTATAGGGTCTGGGAATGGAAAGACTGGACAGCTCTGACAAAGAAGCTCTCCATGATGTCCAGGCTTCCTCCATTTCTTGACATTGTGGTGCATCTCAGTCACCATTCTCGGTAGTGAGTTCTCTCAGGATGGAAAGTGACCTGTGCTACAAATTCAAGTGGATCATAGAGGCTGTAAATAGTGGATAAGACACCCCACCGAGTGTAAGGTTTTATTTCATCAGAGATACTAAAGAGGAAACAGTCTGTTTGAAGGTTCCAATTAAGCCTTAGACTGTGTTGTATTGGCAACACGTCAACATCGAGGTCAAGGTCTTTAAGGCCATTTGCATGATCTCTGGACGGATAAGCTTCCATGACTGCTCTATTGTTTGCTGCAATTTTGTGAAGTCTCAGGTTTGACTTTGAGAGAATGTCCTGTGTTTTTTTTTTGCAAGTTGATAGCAGCTTCGATTGCAGGCAGGGACTTGAGACCATCATCTACATAGAAGTCATGCATCACAAAGTGCTTGACATCAGGGTCGATGTGGAATTTGCTGAGCTGCACAGACTGATGTAGGCAATGAATAGCCACTGCAGGGGAGGGGCTACTACCAAATACGTGAACCCTCATGCCATAATCCACAATGTCTTTGGAGGGGTCATTGGAACCAAAGAAAATGTAAGAAGTTCCTGTCCTCTTCCTTTATCAAAAAGCAATAGAACATCTGTTTTATGTCTGCTGTAAAGGCAATTGCTTCTTTCCTGAAGCTGATCAGTACCCCAAGCAGTGTGTTATTCATGTCAGGCCCAGTTAACAGCACATCATAGAGTGATACATCACCACTCAAATCTGTTTTGGCTTCTTTGGATGGTACACACTGAATATTGGCAAGTAACATCGTTCTTCTTGCTCAATGGGAGGAGATGCCATTTTTAAACATCTTGTCCATGAAGCTGATGAAGTGATCTCTCATTTCAGGCTTTTTCTCAAAGTTGCGCATGAGAGACATGAGACGCTTCAGTGCTTGGGGTCTGTTATTGGGGAGCCATTGACTTGGACGTTTAAAAGGTAATGGAGCTACCCAACTGTTGTTTGAATCTCTTCGTAGTCCTTCATCCATTATTTTCATGAAGGAGGCATCCTGAATTGAAGGAGCCACCTGGTTGTCATCACTGGTCCACTTGAACACAGTATATCCCAGGTGGTCAGCCTCACAGGGAGTGATTGGTGACCTGGATGTCACCGGATTTTTCCTTAACATAGAACAAATTAGGGCATGGATCAAAGAGAGTTGGATGTTTTTGCTCTGTTGTGTTTGTGGTGTTTGTGTAGAAAGAGCTGACTGTTGGTGGGTTGTCGACACTACCTAAACATATACTGACCCACCCGAAATCCAACTTCTGTGAACAGGGTAGGTTGTGTGAGCCGTTTACTTGGACTTTATGGACTTTATGGACTCCGATAATGTCCCGACCTAAGAGAAACATAATAGGGGCTTGAGGGTCGATGTCTGGGAAGAGGTGTGCCACTGACTTCAGGTGTGCATGATGAGGAACCACATCGGGGGTTGGAATTGCATTTCTGTTATTAGGAATGTCATTACATTCTATGAGGCTGGGTAATGGAATGTGGACAGTTCTATCAATCCATTCATTATTCTCTTTTAAAAATGTCTTCTGATCTTCAATGGGCTTTACTCGAATGCATGACATTTGAGTAGAGGGTGTGGTTTTCTATGAATAGGACACAGTTTAACGCATATCATCGATATCAACTTTCGCTGGAGGCTCACCGATATCTGAAAGGACTCTGGGAGATATCTCTGTGTTGTGGACAGAGACTTCTTGTTGCTTGCTTGTTCATGTTCCTGAACAGAACATGAACTTTCACATATGTGAGTACAGGGAATGCAACAGATTTCTGTGTAGGTTTAGTGATAATGTGACCGCACCATAATATCATTTGTCCACAACATTGTGAGGAGACTTTGAGTTTACAACTGCATCAGTCCACGTCTTACTGGGGCAAGAGGGAAAGCGAAATGAGGTGGGCGAGAGAAGCGAGAGAGAAAAAAGGGGATTTGACTGTAGCGTGACACATTGGTGTCATATTCAGGGGTTATAGAGCACATCCATGCTGGGCTGGATATCTGACAAGAGTCTTAGTGCAGGTGAAGGTCATGTGTGATATAGAAAACCATGGGTCTCTGCAGATGGATAATGTCAGTGGAGGGGTCAGGGAGGCATGCTACCTGTTCTTTTATTCAGTGAGGGGATTCCATCTCATCTTGGTTCAGCCGGACCACGTGCATGCATGCGTGTGTGTGTATGTGTGCGTGCATACTGGGATGCGAGTGTGTATGTGCTTGAATGTATGAGGATGTGTCTGAATGTGTGTGTGTGTTTGTGAGTGCATACTGAGATGTTTGTGTGTGTGCATGCTTTTTCACCTGTGCCCCCAGTACTAGCAGCAGCACAGAGAGTCAGGGCAAACTTTGCTGCAACTCTGCCAGTGAGTTATTAAAACAATCGAGTGCTGACAAGCCCTGCATTCTGTCGCCGAGGGAGAGGGCTAGGGCTTAATAACTCAGTGTCACGCCTTGACATTCTTACCATCTGTCTGGGTAAAATATTCAAATGTGCAATAAATGTCACTGGGGACAGACGGTGACACTGTCTAATTAACACTATGACAGAGGTGACACTCTGAGGGGTTTGGCTGGCTTTTACTGTATAACATGCAACGTTTGTGTGCGGGTGTGTGCCAACGCATGTGTAAGTGTGTGTTTGTTGTGCAGAGGTGAAATGCTGAGGGATACTGTAGCTTTTTTTTTTTTTGCCGCCATTCCGCTTCTTTACAGGAGACACATCCTATCATCCCGCTAAACCGAAGAGTGTGTGCTAACACTCACATAAAAACGTGCAAAATGACAGCAGCTATAGGGCTGTGCAACCCCGGAGCAATGAATTAATGCTGGAGAGGAGTCATTTCCTCAGGCTGAAATGTCAAACAGCGGGAGGAGGGGGAGGAGACCTGACTGTCGACCATTTATAGGCCTCTTACTTCATCCTGGGTAGGCAGGCCACACCCCTATAAAGTGCTTCAAAGTGTTTTGGGAAAGATCTGGTGGCAATGGAGGAAAGGTTGTAATGGGTGCAAATAATCAAAAACAGACTATTGCAATTCACTCCTAAACACGGATGGAACTAGTGAAGGCCATTCTGATTTCATAGTGCTTTTGGGGAGACTACAAATTTGTAGAGATGTATTTTTTTCCTGTTATCCATAATGACACACCAAGCACACCACAACAGACCCACAGTGTATTGGTTAGTTGGGATGTGGTAGTGTTTGTGTCTGTGTATGCGAGTGTATACTTGCAATTGAATGCCACAAAATCAATTTGGGGTTTATTATGACAAATAAAGCCAAAATATCAGAGTGACAGTCATTAATTTCATAGGCCTGTAAGTGAATTCAAGTGCATGTCAGTGAGTGGGTGGGTAAGCATGTGGCAATTCGCATTGCATGGCAAGAGTCCTATAAGTGCAAAATACATTTGCTCAATAATCTGTGATCATACAAACTCTAAACTAAAACTAGGCAGCAATAACGAGCACACATTTTTCAGCACAAAAATATAGTCACTGAGTATGTGCATCTCCATCCAACATTTTCCATTCTGACAAAGATTAATGCTGCAGTGACCCTTTGTGATGGATGAAAGGCTTTGTCCAATCAATACACGCTGAATGATAAAAGTACTGCATGCCTATTGCAAACACAGATATATTGACAATGAAAAGTAAGATAACAATATTGGACTTGCAGGCATTAGTATGCACAGTATAAACCGTGGAATCTAGGGGACAAACATCCAAGTACGAAAGAAAAAAATGAAATTTGAGAGAAAAAAAATAAAATTGATTCAATAGAAAGAGTTTATAGACACACAAGCTTCACAAAAGGCTTTCTCTCCATGTCTTGCAGTTGCATCACTATTCTGTTTACGGCACCAAATTACTCACTTTACTTTCCAAATACCAATTAAATTGCTTGTCACATGATTTCTTGTCAGTTCAAAATGATCATGTCAAGGTGGAGGCAGTAAAATTTCATCATTTTCACTCACTGATGAAGAGAGAGTACCTGCCAATACTAAGTACTGATCCAGTATTTTTTTTTTTCACTAAACTGCTATTTTTTACACAACAAAATAACGCTCACATCAATTCGGCATACAAACAAGCGCAGTCATATCTTTCATGCAATCCAAGACTTTTTCTCGAACTTTGTGGTATCGTTGGCAGCGTCTGAAAGATATTGTCGAGAGGACAAACTATACCATTGCTTCAAATGCTGCAATAAATGGTGAAAGGCCATATTTTCCACAACCGAGAGGGAATGGTCATCCAGTGCAATAAACTCAATAATCCTCTGTTATTTTCTGTAGCCTTTTTGCTGTCGAAGGGTAATTTATCTTGTTTTTATTTCAGTGTATCCTTTAATGTTTGCAGCTTGAGCACAGACTTCAGAGCTACTACCTGTGAGAACTCGTTTAAATGGTGTTTTTTCAAGTGCCTGGTTAATTTAGTAGTATCGTAATTAGCACTGCTGCTGTCACCACTCAAAACACTTGCATTGCAAACATTACAATTAACTGTTTGACTGCTCTCAGTCTCCAGTTTAAAGTAATTGCAGACCACAGACAGCTGCTTTCATACCATGCATTTCACTGTTGTATATGATGGACATCAGTTGTTCATGTCAATTGGATTTTTAAATCAGTTTGCTTAAAGAAATTGCTAAGGAAAAACTAGCTCAATAAAGAAAGTGATCGAAGGCTGTTTGGACAATCTGCATGATACATCAAAATTTGACTGAATAGTATTTAATTCCAACTCTGGATGTTGGATGTTTTTGATATTTCCACCATTCTGAGGTGAAATGCAAAAATGCATCGGTACTTTTGTACACCCCAAGAGTGTCACCAGAATACTGAGAGAATGTAGGGGGTTATGTATATGACATGAAATGACAGATTGAGGAATTTATCTGCAGACTTTAGTGGTGTCAGCTGTTGGTGACAGATTAGGGGTCACATCCTCCAAGGGCTTCAATCTTTTATTAAATATCTTTCCATCTCTTTGGAAGGCAGGTGAAATGTTCACTTGCTACTTGAGTGTTCACTTCTTGTATGGCCTGTGGTTATATATCATATATATATTTAACACTGTTAGGGAATCAATACGGCAGCCTCAACATGCTGGCAATACTGAAAGTCATGGGTTACATACACATCCTATTTTTTACCTTAACTGTTCCCCATTCATGTTTGAAATCTCCTCATCTGACATTATGAACACAACTCCACCATGAAACAATCCACATGCATTAATAAACAAGAAATTATGTAATATTTGCAATTAACTGTTAAAATGACTGCCCAAGAGTTACTGCTGAGGAATATTTGCAATGGAGGTTGGATGAAACTTTGTCTGCTGATGAGAATGACTTCCATCGTTGTTGCCGTCCTCCATCTTTTTCTGAAGTGCACCAGCGCACATGACAATGACAGTGACCTGAGTGACCAGTCAGGCTCAGGTTGCATTGCTGCATATTATGCATCTATTGAATCTGGGCTGAAATTGAATTTAAAAAGATCAAATTACATGTATTGTTGATATTCCCACTGCTATGAAAAAAATAAGATCTGTGTGAACATAGCCACTGGTAGCATTTCCTGTCCAACTGAAGCCCTTTACACCACTCCCTTTGTTCTTGTGGAGTTGACATTATAATTGCCGGCATCACTAATGAGTCTGAGGGCATAATAGTAGAGTCTGTCACAGATGACTGGCAATGACTCTATCTAGAATAACAGCATATACTTGGCTTGCAATCAGGGGTAAATATAGCCCAGCGCTTAAAGAAGCAACTTGAGGCTGGAGGGTCACTGGCTTGTGACCTGTGCAGGCAAAGGGAACTCAAATACTGTCAAGGTGGCCTTGAGCAAGGCACTTAACTGCCAGCTATTCTGTTGGAATGACTCTTTGGCGAGAAGTAAAATAATGCGGTCGTCCTTGGCTGCTCCATGCTGTGAATGTGTGAGTATAAGGCATGCTCTTCCTCTGTCCTGAGCCAACCTTACCTGGGTAAACACAGGTCAAGAAACTGTACTACTGAAACAAAAATTCTACTTTTACATCCAGCAAGGAAGTAATTTTTTTTAATCCATCTTTGCATCTGTCTGTCAGCAGTATGACTAAAAAAATGCTGCACGGATAAGCTTGAAATTTGATGGCAAGGTTGGTTATGGGCCAGCCAAGACGTGATTAACTTTTCAGGACAAAGGGCCATGACAATGGGCGGGACTTAGCACAAGCATGGCCATAATCTCCAAACTTAACGTGTTGAGGTTGGTCATGGCTCAAGGCGACACTGACAACCTTTTCCATGCTGATTGGCTGAAAGGGGCATGTCCTATGACAACAGCATTACCTAAAGGGGGCGGGGCTTTGCACAAACAGGACCATAACTTCCAACTGCAACTGTGACTTCTTTTTGTCAGAAAGCCAGTCTCAAAGATGTAAACTATCAGCTATACTGCCTGCCTGATAGATATCTACATGTAGGTGAAATATGCATCTAGTGAAGGCTGATCAGTGCTGTTCTTAATGTAATTAGCCACAAATGACTTGGAATCAATCACCTTTAGTATCCTCTTAAATGTATAGGCCCCTTAAGACACTGAATCTTCCTCAAAACTTAACAACCGGAGCAGAGTTGCCTTTTTTAAGTCTTAGTATCGAACATTACATAAAGACATATGTCTGAAAATACAACTTACACTTTTACCACCCTGCATGTGTTCAAACTGTGAGTACCTAACACAAGTACATGGCTCTCCTACCCTCTCTCTCTTCCTCTCTCTCACTCAGTCTGTGCTTCTCTCACTTTCCCTCTCTCTGTATTCTGTGAGAGGCTGTTGTATCAAGCACCTTTAATGGGTTAGTGGTGGGATATATTGGACTTCAGTAGGAGATCTGACACTGTGTATGTGTGTGTGTACCAGTCTCTCTGTGCGTGTGTGGAAGTGTGTGTGTGCCTTTGGATTGTCGTGTAGGGTCCTTACATTACAGCGCTTTTCCACTCGTGTTACTGTGTGCACTCACACTCCAAAGCCATTAGAATCTATACGAAATCCTGAAGCTGAGAACTTTGAAGCTGAGAGAAGCGCAATCGACAGGCTGGTATCCTGCAGAGCACGTCTCTCTACCCTTGATCTATTGTACACCACCGATCTCGACTGCTGCTACGGTTGCACTTTCACATACACATTTTGACTTTGTTACTTTATCTGTTCTCTCCTGCCCACACATGGATGCCTCTGGCTCTGAATGTGTGTATGGATATTAGAGGGCGACCACAGGCCTCGGTGTGTGTGTGCGCGCGCCTGTGCGTTTGCATTATGTGTGTTCGGGACTGCTGTGCCGCGAGCGCCTCCGGTGTCATCGCCTCATCGTCTTGGAGTGGTGGCTGTGCCTTTGGGGCCAATAGAAAGCAGCTATGGCTGTTCCAGCACCAATGACATAGCTGACTGGTCCCATTTAGCATGCTAGATTTAGCTTCATTAGAGAGGATGTGGCAGGGAAGGC
>OMLF01033535.1:5230-19705 GCA_900302615.1 Holocentrus rufus
TATTTGTTATTATTGTGGTGGGAAAAATATTTTGAACCTCTTGGAGGTTGTTCTTAAGACCGAAATACTGAAACATGTCAAACTGCCTTAGTAAATAAATCCTACTTAAAATATGTAGCCATGATGTCCAGAAATGTCTTGCTGATTTACTAGAATTGGCCAATAACCTGCAAGGTTATCGGAAACTTCAAATTTGCAGTTAATAGACATATTCAAATAATGAGCTCGGTCCATAAACATCCTTGGATTAATGAATAGTAATTTTTTTGTCATCACACACATTCGTGCCTGACACACACATTTTGAGGGGCGGCTGACTCAGGCTTGTGTTGGTCATCAGACCGCTGTGTTAAGTGTTTGCTAACTTCAAACTAATCCTCAAAGTTAGCTTGCACCTGTCTTTTTCAAACGACAAGGTAAAACTGACTTGGATATCTGCTTTTACCTCTATGTGATTTGCTCTAATCTGTAATCCTTTATTAATCCCTATAGAGGTATTTTCTTTTTGCTTGCACCTCCCTGCACTGAAGTCCCAGCTAGGCTCAGCTACAGAGCAGCGCCCTTGGAACAGGGAGGGATTTAGTATCTTGCTAAAGGACACTTCAGTAGGACGGATGCATGCTGACGTGGGGCTTGAACCTGAGTCCTCCATTTGAAGGATCAGCTCAGAGATCAACCCCGCTGCCTTTCTCTTCCCAAATTTGAACAGAGCAGAATCAATAGCAAAATCAATAGCATTCACACATATTTTTGCACAGTTTCATGCTTATCTCAAGCGTACATACTCTATCTTTATAAAAAAAAAATCACCTGTAAAGGATGAGAATACAATAACAGCAATGGAAAAAAATACTGACAGTAAATAAAAAGAAAACAAGCCCAGAAAGATCAACCACAAACATCAATTAGGATTCCTTATAAGTCTACAAGACGGTCTGAGAAGAACTAGTCATTAATGACTGGACTTATTATTCATCATTATACGTGGCATTCCTGTAACGGAGAGAAGTTCCGAGATGCGTTTCTCTGAATGTTCACTGCTATGGGAAATGAAGACAAAGGCAATTTTACATGAAAGCAACAAAACAAAGTCTGAATTACAGACACGGAGGCCAACAAACCCATGAAAGGATGAAGCGTTCAAACCTCCAAATCTAAATTGAATCTCTGAGCAAAGACAAGACTCAAAGGCGATGACATGCCAAATCCAGTCAAGAGGCAGATCTGACTGGACATCATGCGACTGCACAATTACAAGTGAGTCTTAAGATACAAATGTCACGACCAAACAGGAAACTCGAGAGGGCCACTGTCAAAGACCTTCTCCACAACACAGCCCACAGCCTGGTGGCATTCCTATGGAGATTTCTGCAACATATAGACCAACGCAGACCGAGGAAGAAAAGACGGCATTGAGACCGAAGCCACCCTATAGCCTCCTGCTGCTGCATTCCACATGCAACGGGGAACATTCCTGCAGCGTTGCATCATGGGGAAGAAGTCAACAGAAGGCGATATTCTGAAGATGCCAATCTACCTTTAGATGGAAAAATGCCGTCTAGACCAGCTGCTCGGTCTACAGTATGGGCTTGGCGTCTTGAAAAGATCATTCATCAAATCAAGAAATCAAGTATAAAATGAAGTAATTCTTAAGAAGCAAATACATCCTTGAATATTCCAAAAGATAAATTTCTACCCACCCCTCAATAGGGAAACTTCATAACCCTCACCCATAAGAACAAGGGGGCCTCTTGCTCAAAGCTCCATGGCATTTCAGACACCAGCATGACAACTGTTGTCTCAGTACAAGTCTGGGGAGGGCAAAGTAATGTCTCATTAAATTCAGCAGAGTAAAAGCCCGATGGTGAACCGGGCTACAATTAGGATGGCTGCATCTCAGACATGAAACCATACAAGCCACGAAATGCAGACTAGTCCTTTGTTTGAAATGCAAATCTAAAGCCTCTATTGGTGATATTTTCTTTGTTACGTGGACTGTGAGTCAGTGGTGATATTAGGCTACATCTCTAAAGGGATCGGAGTCAAATAAGGACTCGGCTCTAAAAAGAAAAAAAAAAAAAAAGTAACCTGTCACTGCTGAAACAAAGTTCCTGTCTTCATCTCCTTACATAACAGGGCAGGCGCAGAGTGAAGCAGTGAAGAGATCTTGGACTGGACATCTACTATGCCAGTGTCTCTAGTTTGAAAGATCTGGTCTTACAATAAACTGTAACTCTGAGAAAAATACACACCTTCCATCCTTTATAAGCCAAAAACTCCAGCCAGAAATTTAATTTTTAGTCTCCACTCCTACTCATAGATTATAAAACCAAGAATCTGAAAACAGCACCTTTCTGCAAAATGTTTTATCAAGGACTTAAAACTATTGCTAGAAAGTAGGTGTGTTAACATCTGGGCAGGATCTGACCCCTGAACTTGTAATTTGCGTCATCACGGCCAATGACAACCCCTACCTTGCATAAGTGAGAATATGATTCAGCAGATTCGGCGCCCGTCCCCTGTGGCCTGCCACTCTCCTGTAACTACTACTCCTGTCAGTCGTCCCCGATGCCCTCGCTTTGACATGACTCAAAAACTTTACCCGTTGTGGTGAAAAGCCTGTAATTTCAGACCATTAAGCTCCCATAACTTCACCCAGAGTGACAATTACTCTTAAACCCTCTCAATCACAATCATTTGACAGTGACTCAGTGAAACAGCTTGCCTTCTTTTTTTTCAATAAAAGAATAACAGAGAATGACATTTTGACTCTTATTGAGGCGTGCTAATGTCATTCAAAGTGTGCCGGCTTGCCTGCCAGTGTAATCGACTTATTCATCTCTATCGTCTCAGCCAGCATTCTCCTTGAGCTACTGATTCTGGGCTTCATTTCCATTCGGACTGTGCGGATGGGGGAGGATGACTGTCTAATGCTTCATGAACTTCCATAGCACCGGTGCGCGTGCACTGAGCCCACTTAAGGGACTTATGAGAAACCATGCCTCTGCCCTCCATACTCTATTCCAGGCTCAATTTGCTGCCTCCTGGCTGCTTTCCAAGGATACCTCACTCAGAGAAGAGGCAAATATTGTGGGCTGGGCAGGGGAGGGGGGGCCCACTCTGCTTCAGCCAGTCAGTTACTGGCAAAACGAGCAGCTGTACACAGATCATCACCTTATTTATTATTCAAGAATCAGCAAAAACGCCGCGGCAAAGAATGAGCCAAGCAGCAACCAACATCAAAACTTCCTCAACCATTATTTAAAAGATTAGCCCTAAGACACCTCCTTGGTCGATCGTATCAAATGCAGCAGAAGAAAATGCATAATCCCTCTTTGCATGCGGTGTTACGCTGAAATACCTTCAGTTGTGCCGAGTCATTCTTTTCATGTTCAGGCTGCATCAGGAATTGCTTTACTTGGCCCTGTATTGGAAGCATTTTTCTTGTCACGCCATTGGCAGCGGTATTTCAAGCATAATACTCTGAGAATTGTTTTTGCCATGTTTTAGGGATCTCTGAGACTGTAAAAAGCTAGCGTATAATGAAAGCATTTAATGGAAATGATCACAAGCTCCTCAAACTTTTTTTTTTATTCCTACTACCTTTTGGTTGGATTGGATCTACACAAGTAGATGGTAGACTGTACTCAATTCATTATCTGAGAGTATTCAGAGTGGTCTGCCTATCTGGATTGATGGAATCATAATCTGAGTTTGTCGCTTGTTCGAGGACTACCCTAAATCTGGCATTTTACTGCTCATGTGCCTAACACATGCTGCAGCAGAACAGGTCATGGCAACTCAGGGGCACAGAGGATTTAGGAGGCTGCAGGCCCAGTCAGGGTTCCTGATGGTCGTGTGGCAAGTGGGGACACCCCTCTTCCCTTTAGGACCTGTGGCTGCTGAGAAGTTATTATGCAAGAAATAATCTGGTTATACAATCCATAGCTGGGTGCCAGTTCAGCGGTGGCCACAGATGAGGGCAATTTTACCTTTACAAAATCAACAACATTTTCATATTCATGCCACGGATTAAATGAGGTGATGAGGAGCATAGAGATGCATGTGCCAAATCCTTCTCCAATAATATCAGCGGCATAATGAATAGACTGCATTCAAGAATTTGACTAAACGAAATGAAAATGAAACAAACACACCTGTGTAATGGTCCCTGCAGTTTTGCACCACAGCCCATCTTTACTGTTGTGGACGTCCGTGACTCACAGCTCACCGTCAGCTTGTTCTGTCCACATGCAGGTCATTGTTATGGACGTGGACTGCCCCAAATCACACATAATGACAGGCATAATCTGAGACTGCACCAATGCACGTGCCAGTCTGATACAGCTGACTTTAGCGCTGTCTACCACAGAGCCCACTGTCTCTAGACATGATGATGTGACGGTGGACTATTTTACAGAGCTAAAAAACTCATACAAATGATATCTCAACCTGAGTGCAGGAGCTAAATCAGTAACTTAATCAGCTTGCATGTCTTGCAAATAGGTAACTGCTTTCTTTTGCCTGGTAGTACTTGGCATGAAGACTGTCTTTGGTTATGCAATTATATTATTTTTACCACTGTAATTACAAAGTGAGAGCGTGGTATCGTCTTACCAGCATAATTGTATCTGCTTGCCAAGTTAAGCAAATGTATTGCAGTTTGGTAAAGCCAACTTCAGGAGCTAACCAGTGCGCTGTGTCCTTTCACTATGAATTCAGCGAGAACAAACACTAGTGTATGCAAGCTGCTAAAGAGAGGCATCTTTTCATCTTATCTCCTGCCAACTGTAACCGATGCCAAAAACTAATCCCAAAAATACAGGCCTACTGTTCTCCTCCTCTCCTCGTTCCCCTCCCTTTCTCCCCTGCTGGAGAGGCAGAGCCCAGAGCGGGAGCGGTGGAGCTGTGCGGTTCATACAGCCTTTTTGAGTGCAGTCAGATTCATATACTCTAGATAAAGGGCACCTTTAGTGTATGCTTTGTGATCATCAGCACTGACAATGAACAGAGCAATTTAAAAAGCGTGTGATCATAAAATATGGAGCCTAGCAATTATCATCAATTAGATACGAGGTGCAGATAATCAGTGCAACTTCTCTGTCATTATCAGGACTACCTCATTCTCTGTGATTCCTTTAAATCCCCCAATCCTTCCACAGCTACTTTCCTTCAATCATCGCTTCCCCACACCTAGGACAGTGGGCTCTGACTCCCAATCCTGCAATGAATTTAAAAAGGCCTTCAATTGCCTGGCCTGTCTAGATCTGCACCAGGGGTCAGCTCTCTAAATCCAAGCAGCTGACACCAAATCAATTACCGCATGGCTGTTGGGTAAGCAGAATGGAGACATCCATAAAGAGCTCCAGAAACCAGGCTAAATATGCAGCCATGCTGGCCACTGCTCAGCAGTTTGCTGTTCCCTCAACTCTATGCCAACTGTGCAGAACCCACTCTGGGAAGACGAGCCCCTAATTGCTTTGGCTACTCGCGGTTCTTCCACTTGCACGTTGGCAAAATTTGCAAACAAACCAAGCGAGTGATGACTGAGAAATGGACAGCACAGCAAAAGGTGTGGTGAATAATGTCTTCTCAACATCATCAGTCTACAAAATCAAGTCTGTGGCACCTTGCTGAAGGGTAACAATCGTCCTTGAGGACTAACACAAATCACCAACCATAATTTACAGATTCTTGAGGCCTTGAGCAAAATATCTTCCACTAAGAAAAGTGCTGCTCTTGTGGAAAATAAAGAGATTTAAAGTAAAGCTCATCAGAAGTGACCAACATAAGGCTGCCTGCTCAAACCCAGTATTCATTTTGCAGTATTTTAAATAGTGCATTATGTTATTCTGTATTTTTATTAAAAATATGTGATTACATGAAAGCCCTATGAATACCTGTCCACAGATAAGAGATTATGAATCCAAACTGATTGTAAAAAAAAAAGAAACAGGTTTATAAAGCATTTATTTACACTGTGTTAATAAAGCAAAGAGGCATGAACTCTAAAACACAGACCTAAATGTAGTGATTTTTCTAACTATTATTTGGTTGCTGAGACTGAAAATGTGTCCTAAATTTTTGTCAATTCCGTCAGATATTTTGAAAAAAAAAAAAAAAAGTAATAAAACCAGGAAACCGCAAATCTATAACACTGAAGATCCCATCTCTACTTTCAACAAATGATTTATTAAAGTCACACAGGTTATATTAAGTTTGCTATTTTTTATCACTTAGACATATTATAATGATATTACTGCTGTCACAGCCATGATAGGTCAAAGCAATTTCTTTATGATGGACAGATTTACTTCAAATTAGAAATTAAACTTTTTGCATTTTAAGTGGGAGCCAGGAGCAGCTGGCAGCAAATGGACAACTGGCTCCTGTGCAGAACACATGAAAGACATGCAAGAAAAGCAATATTAGTTTTTTGTGTGATGGCATTGCCAAATATCTCCAAAACCTCTCTAATGGTGGTTTGACAATCATTAAACATAGTATATACCGATATGGATTATCATGTTTCACTAACCTGCATTCTTATACCATTTACTTAAACTTAAAACTCAAACCTTGCTTACCCCAGTTGTCAAGTATTTAACAGTTTACAAAATCTTTTGAACAGGAATCAACTGAGTGGTTAAATATTGTAATTGCCTGTTGTAACAGACCCTCGGTCACCTCAGATGAACTTTAGACATATTTAAATAAATTTACTTATCTTCTTCTGCCAGTAGTGTTTATCCATTAGAGCATTTATCTCTCTAATCAAATCATGCTACTTGCTGTTGGAAAATATCATATCTTTAATACTAAGGATGAAAAATTATTAAATGAACATACTGGGGGTGGTTTAATAAATGAACAAATGTCAACATCCAACATTTAATTACACAAAGAAGTAGGCAGAAAGTAAAGAAAGTTAGATTCTAATGCTGTAACCCTTTATATTGCATAAAGTATATATATAAAAAAAGTGATTTTTATCGTGACAAACAACACTTGATTGTTTGACGTTGATTGTTGCTGTAACAAAAAAAAAAGGTAAAATGAACAGACTGCAGTGAAACACTGCTTGATGTCTGAGCTCTGTAAACAGATCTGATTAGATTTCTTCTTAACATGTTAAATTTGAGTTTTTCAAAACTAGTGTAATCAAGAACCGGTGAATTGTTAAGACGCTGGATGACCTTATCAAGGTAATCATGCATTAGTCTACATATGCTCATACAATTGCTATCCAGCTACATAATTACACATTGATATGTTTGACATTTAGATACGGAGGAGCCCAGAAGGTATCAGCTACCCACCCACTAAACAAGGAGACTGTGTGGGTGCCTTGCAGAGCGAGGATGGTTTGTCCAAAGTGTGTTCTCATATGCTCGTCCAGGGGGGAGAGGGGGGGAATGGATGGCAAATTAGTAGCATCCAGCAGATGGAAGCAAGTGCATCCGGCCTGGTGCTAGCTGTGGGCCCGTCATACTGACAGATGAGGTGGTGAGGAGCTGAAGGTCAGCTCCTGAATGCCTGATGGAATAACGCTGAGAAAGAGGCAGAGGCTACGGGGGAAATGTACAGGTTTAGCCTCCTGACATCTCTCTCCATCACTCACTCTGCAAGTCCCCCTCTGATGAATGAGAGGCGAGGAGACAGTGGCCATTTTGGCTGCTTGGAAACCCGAGCCAGGTCTCGTCTTTGTCTGTGCCCACGGAGATGCGCAATCAAGCAGGTTTGCATGAACACCCTCTCCCTGCCCTCTCGCTGAAGCTCGTCTCATGCCTTTCAGAATCAAAAACTCTTCCCTGCACAATGTAAAGTCAAAAGGCCGGCTAATGAGCAGTCAAAAAAAAGCCTGGAGCGAGTATGGGTTGTGCTTTGTAGCTGTTCTGAGAGGTTTAATATTCACACAAAAACCAGCTGAACCGGTTTAACGGACTCTGAGGAATGTTAGAAATCTCAACTTACAGTAGTATATCCTAAATCTGGGTCAGTTAACTATTCCAACTTTTGCCCGACACGTTAGAGCCTCCAGCAGTCCCGGGCAGCCCGATCCTATACAGAATGACGTTGTCTTTTTCCACAAGTTGGCATTTTGATAACAGAGTCGGACAGAATTGATAGGTACATTATGTCCCTCGCAGTTTTGCACAGCATTCTCCCGAGCGCCAGGAAAGGATTGTGTAGCAGGCAGGGGTAAAAGAAAATCCTCCTCAGTGGGACTTATCTGGGGTGGTAAAGAGCAGCTCTGGAAATATCAATAGCTTTGCTTCAGTCAAGGGAACATGCTGATTCAACGCTTTTCTATCTCCAGGAGAACATAGTTCAATAATAAACGACTTAGTGTTGATGCAAAATGACAATGCTACGCAGTGTTCAACAATAAATGCCAGAACACTCCGTGGGCTGGCCACAGACTTTAATTAACAGAGAAATACTGTTTCCTCTGAGCAAAAAGGAATCCACTTGCTAGTTTAGCTGCTCCTCTATTGCAGGGCATAAAATGATCTGAAGCTTCTTTTATTGCTATTCTCTTTTCATATTGACTGGCATAATTACTGAGGCTGTTGGCACTTTTTCTCAGCAGTCCTTTTTGGCAGAATTGTTATTTAAAAACAAAACAAAACAGGCTTATATGTAACACTGTTAATTCTTACCAAGGCAGTGATTTGGCAGAAAAAGTACTGACGTAATAGCTCAGCGTTTCACCAGCGGTAGTCATTCATGAACGTGACAATGCCCTGGTGAACCCCAACACTTCGAACTGCAACAATGGAGCACAAAAATACTGTACCAGCAAAAATGCCGTCGGTCAAACTGTGAAAAGAGAGATGACGCAGGTGTGTGCGTGTGGTAAAGAGTAAAGGGGATTAACTATAATCACAGGTATTTCGTTTTAGCCGTTTCTGACATTACTGCTCCAAAACCTCAGATTACTGACACGGTCTCCTGGGTGAATGAAACGCCTGATACTGCGATTGTCTTCGATTCAATTCCTGGCGAGAAAGATTTATCAGCTCAAATTGGCAACTAAATTTACACTTTACAGCTCTGACGTGCAACTTGTTGAGCGGAGCAGGAATTCTGCAGAGGACAACAGTAAACAACCTACTGAGGAGGTTGCTCGCAGTATGTTTGCCTCCATGAAAAAACATTCTGCCACTTGAGATTCACAAGTCAGTGTTGTAAATTCAGGTTTTGGGATTATTATGCAGCTCTCATGCCAATACAGTAGAATAAGCGTATTCCACTAAAATGCACCATTAAAATAAAGGAGGTTCAGATGTATCACACAAACTGCAAAGTCAAACCAAATACAAATGTTTAAAAATGATACAGAATATCAACACTGCACCAGGATAAAATAAAAAATCACTCTTAATTTTTTCTAAACAAGTGGGCCTAGATGTTGCATTTTCGTATTATTTTGTCCTTGGTCATGACAACAATTACGTTTAGTACCAGTGCATATTTGCCTTGAAAAAAATTCAGTCTAACCATATGTCACTTTTAAATTCAAACAACCTCAAACTTCAAACCTTAACAATAATAACAGTAGTAGTGTCAGATACATGATTAATAAGTTAATTCTGCGATGAAATACTGGCCTTATCAGTTTGGCAAGTAAAAAATTTGAGAAACTGTTATTAATCCAAATGTCTGTATTAGTTAGCCTTTCAGCTGGTTCTGAGCCAAGGTTTATGGACTGAAGTGTTCAACTTTGCACCATTTTAACCACCAGAGACACGTAGACTAATAGCCTGGCTCCCTTTGTCAAAGGTCTGAGCTTTTTAATCAGGTGCCAGCCATCTGAAAGACTCAACTTTTTTTTTTTATTATTCTGTAATATTGCAATGCAAATATCCAAAAGTCAGTGATCATAACCATTTGCAGTGAAAGGAACCACACACCCATCTTCACTGAAGAGGCCACATTAGATCAATATTGTAAAGTGCAAGAGGTGAGTGGAATCGAATCCATCCTTTTTCAGTGCATTTTTCAATGGAATTTTTGCCTATGGGATAATTCTTTGTGGTAAATACCTAACTTTCCATAACAGCAGACTAGTAATGGAGGCAAAGAGATGGGTAAGTTAAAAACTACAAAAGCAAAGCCTCAGAATTACTCTCTGTCAGCAGGCCAGGTGGGATTCTGTCAATCTACTTTGGGCATTTAACAAAATCTGTGCCTATTTTCACTCTTGGGAAGCTGTGAATGTACTGTGATAACACAGTGCAAATAAATGATATTATCAGTACCCCACTGTTCACAAAAAACTGCCATGGGATTATAGAGCAATGTGTGAAGCACAATGCAAGAAAGCACATGCACAAGAAAGAAGTCTTTGCCCACAATTTTTCCACCTTAAACTAGGTTAACAAGACCTCGCTCTATGGAGCAATCCTCACATTCACTGACCCTAAAAAGTGCTGCTGTTGGCATATGGAAAACTGTTCACTTAAAAAGGCAACCAAGCCTTCAATAATTTCTCTGCTGTGTCAGGCATGTTTCCACACGCTAAGCTTAATTTAAAGAATGGGACCCCATCCATTATTTGATCACTCTAAAAAGTGCAGCTGCTTACAAATCCACCTTCTTTCCATAAAGCAAACACACAAATATGAGCCAGAGAGGCTCAATGTAAATGCAGCTGATTCACCATGTTTTAGCTTTTTGTAAGTTCCGTTCAATTTGTACTGATGTCTGCAGTACCAACACAGATCAAGACCCAGCAAAAGTAATTATGTAAAATATATACATACATACATATATAATTACTATCCCATTAGAATTAAATCACATTTTTATATCACATCATAAAAACTGTTTTCACCTAACACTTCTAAGAAATATCCTCAGATAAAATATTACAATTTCCCTTAGATCCCTGCCCCGTAGGCATCAAGAAATGCATACCCTTCAGTGAGAATGGATACAAGATAGTTATTAATTCAACAACTTAAACAATAACGTTATTTCAAATGAATGACAATGTCATATCAAGAGTCCGCAGTGAGTAAATCAGTATATAATGGCAGGCTGGTAAGTTGTTAGCCAAGACTGGAGTTTGATTAAAACAGCAGCAACAACAAAGGGGCAGCTGTTGGTGAATACAGTGTAACATCAGGAACCTAAGCTAACGTTAGCAGATGTGTGGTAGTGTATGCAGACGTCCGGGGCTAGCAAGCTACATTGATCGTTGTTTTGCTAGCTGTTTTGTTCGTCTATTATACAAAAAAAGATGACTGACTGCAGCGTTGGCATAGCGGGTGAAATCAAAATAACTTACCTTGGGCTTATACAGCCACTTTCGAAAGCGATTCATCGTTAACGTTACCTCGCCACCTTCCTTTGTCACCAACCCCTCCTCTCCTACCTGTGTGTCTGATATAGTAACAGCGATAGGTTGCTAAGCTAGCTAGCAGCGCTGGATTCCCAAAAGGAAAATGTACTAAACACAATGCGCGCTATTCAAAATGATAAAACACGGGTTACAAATGTGCGAATCAACTAGTTTAAACAGCGATTTATTTCCATCTTTTCCGAATCCCAAGGTTGGCTGTCTCCCCCGTCCGGCCACTTTCCCAGTCCCGACGATATAGACAAGCAAAGCAGCGGCGGCTGTGCTGTTCTCTGCCCCTCTACTTGATGACAGTCACGTTGACAACATTCACCTCCCACTTTCCCAGGAAAATGCTGCTTTCATGTCCCCTTGCTAAGATAGTAACTTTGTAAACACTTTTGTAGCGCAGGCTAGGGCTTTTGGTAAAAAATAACAACAAAATGAACGCTGCAACACAGGTAATTGTTGAATGACTGGTATTTTATTTAAATTAATAAATAAATAAATACATAAATACTTGACAAGGAACTACTTGTGCTGTAACGTTTATAGCAGAATTAAGAGAAGATAACGCGCCTTGCACTTAAATGTTAATTTATATCAATTATTTAATTAAGTTATTCTAAAACACAAATGCAGCTAACTATAGAGGCTTTTCACATAAATAAATTAGATGAAGTGAAAATTAAAAAAAATAACATAGAGTAGAACAGATTACTTACACAGAGTGTCAATTACGTTGTTATCTGTTATTAAAACGGTTTCCATGCTCTCCACCCAAAAAAGTCGCATTTGGATGCTATTTCGTCTTTCCCGGACGTTGTCACCATCCTGTTAGGTCGTCATATGTGTTCACAACGAAAAACCAATATTTCCGACTGAAGTTGAAGGCCGCGCAAGGCTTGTACACACGTCACGATGAGCTACGTAATAAACACTGTTGTGGCAAGCAACAAAGGATCAGGATGTAGCATATCCCATGGATTAAAATGTTGCGCGGATTTACTTGTTTACCGAAACTGTATGAAAAATACCATCATCAATACAATAAAAGATTTTTTCCTCAAACCGAAAAATACCAATGATTTAACGATTTGTTTGAGCTGGGATACATTTGTGTTTACGCCTGGGTGTTGCTAAGCAACAGCTGAGCATGACAACGGTTAGAGCTCAAAACATGCAGCTCAGCAAATTTCTCAGGAAAACTTACTCTTTTGTCGACAAAATTAATCTATCTAGTTTTGTATGGGCCTAGTAATTAGGTAGATACCTAGAAGAACTCTAAACTGTGTTCCACACAAATAGTGCGTGAGTACTTTCAATCTATAAACTCGTGTCTATGTGCCTGATCAGTTTAACTACCACCATCAGTCATCGCCAAGTTTACCAGTCGATATAAAATGGCATCAACTTATGGATCACTTGTCAAGGAGGCTGCAGTGCTGCTAGATAATTTCAGTTCTGACACACAGTGTTTGGATAACTTCATGGAAGATGCTTCAAAGGCTTTACAGGTAGACCTCACTCTGTGTTTTGGTTCTGGTGGTGTTGACCCCTATCTGAACATGACAATATGAATATGACATTTGTTATTTGTTGCAGAACATTGATACTCTGGAAAAGAACTTAATACTTGATGTTATTTCTGGATGCATCGAGTATAAGAAGTTATTGGATATAGTCATCAATGTCTTCTATGCCCAGAATGGGAAATGCTTGTCCAGAAGTGATCGCAACAAGTTTGTTAGTAAGTTTTTTTTAGCAAACACACCTTTACTAACCATGGCATGTTGATGACTTTTACTCTGAATAAAGCAAAGCTATCATTTGAGTGTTTATGTTGCTACACTGTTCCTCAGTTATCTGTTACCTCGCTGCATTCACCCTCAACGACCTTGGACTTGAGTGTTTTAGTAGGATTGTCAAATCTCTGGACATCAAGAAGATGCACAAAGTGAGAGACTCAGTTTGGATCACATATACTGCAATTCAACTAAATAATAATTCTTATTTAGACTTATAGTCCTACTGTGGCAAATGTAAAAGGTGTGTAACTGTGGGTGTGCACTGTCTTTGGTTGTAGTTCCTGAGTTTCTTCTTCAATGTTACAAATCTCACCACGTGGATACAAGAGGAGTGGAGTCACGTCTATGATGTTGCTTTTGTGGAGAAAACCTGGATTGCCCCTTTGCTAAGGTGAAAAAGCAGCATCAAGGAAAGTGATTTTCAGAGAATGACATTATCTCAAAAAAATGACAAGGAGTGAAAGAACAGGCCTATTGTTTTTGTCCATTAGATGGCGCCCTGAGATAGATATTCTTCTGGACCAGCTTGCTGCCAGAATGTCTAGTGGCAGCCAGGTCAAGAAAGCTCCAGTCAAGACCACTAAGCCCCAGGAGTTCAGTCTTACCAAACCTAAACTTTGTCCTTTACCCCTGCCTGAGCCCATCCCACAGCAGGAGAAGCACAAACCAGTCAGTCCAACTTATATTCCCATAAACTGTATTGTTCAACTGTATGCCATAGCTTTGCATAAGTTAAGTGTACACCATTGTTTCTAGACATATGAATGAAGAGAAAGAACATAGACCAAACAGACCATTATTCCCACATATTGTGTCGTGACTCTCATGCATCAGTCATATGACGTTTGTCTTTTAGGTACCAAATAGCACCTACAGGGCTCCCAAGGAGGTGCATGTCATAGAGGAGATAAAACAAAAGAACCATCAAAAAGCTGAGGTACAGTAGTTATCAGTACAAATATATAATATTAGAGAAATTTCTGTGTTTCATTTATACTCTTGTGTCCTTTCGTGAAAGGGTTCTATTTTTTCTGATTTCTTTTGGTTAGATGATGATGACAATAGACATGTGAGAGATATGTGTCAGAAAAGGCAGAATATAAGTTACAAAATGACAGCATGCTTTGGTTGTGTTGTGTGACACCTGACTTTGTCTAGGAATGCATTTGTTATACACACTTACTACACTGTACTGTACTGATAAGTCTAGTATGGCCATGTAGGCTGTGAACTAGAGTGCCTGATACAAATCCATCTGTCAATCTATCCATCCATTCATACACACATACATACATACAACAATAAGTGATTAACTCAGTT
>OMLF01033538.1:11979-28117 GCA_900302615.1 Holocentrus rufus
TATTTTTTTTTTTTTTTTTTTTTTTTTTACATCCAGGGAAAGTTGACTGAGCATGCATGTTCTTTTTCCAGCGACGCCCAGCCTCACATTCACACAGTTACACAAATTTAGATGTGGGAGCATCCCAGTGCGACCACAGTCTTCCATTGTGTAGTCGCTGAGCGGCTCCACTGGGGCAGCTGGTAAAGCGCTTTGCTCAAGGGTACATGGGGAGAGGTTTCTCATTCGTTTTCCACCTCCCTGGGTTTTTGCAGCCAGTTGAGCATTCAGTCACCTGCTTTTCCACCACTTTACTGGTTTAATAGCACCAGAAATTGTTGTAATCCTGTGTTTTGGGCAACTTTCATTAGGTCCGTGGTTCTCAACTGGTGCGTCACAGTCGATTTGGCGTGGACCACAGGCACAAGTACGGACCGCCGTGGGTGCACGGTATCCAAAATTAAATAAAAAACTAAGTAAATAAATCACTGTTTTGAACTGTAACAAAAATCTGCCACAGTGCTTCCATTTTGCCCGGCCCTTTCCCATTACCATTTTCATTCAGAAAAACATTCCTTCTCTTTATCCTTTCCAGCGAAACAGCAAAATATTTTACTGTCCTGTTGTGATTGTTATACGACCTATTATCGTATTTTATTGCTGCGTAGAAAAGAAGAAAAGCATTTTTTGAGGTCTGATTTAATCTGTAGTCGCTAGTGCAGTTTTTTTTATTTCATTGGGTTTCAAGCCGTCTTTGCACTTTGTTTATTTTGTGTTTTAACAGTGCATGGAAGCATTGTGGACAACTTCACTTTTCAATTTGAGAAATAAAATGGAGATATGTGTGGACTTTGACTTAATAAGGACAAATATGGATCCTGAGACTAGACCAGTTTAGAATCAATGCATTAAATTATCTTTGTTTAATATTATTAAATCCTCTGGAAGAGTGAAAACATATCAATGCCTTTTTACCCATTAGATAAGTTCAAATACATGACCAGATCAATTTAAGCTCTTTATTCTGCAGATTTTTACTGTGACCAGAAAGCTCTTAGAGTCAGTAATCACAGATTCTTAACTACTGAAACCAACTGCTGAAAGAGATGTGGCACTGCAGACGTCATACACTAACTGCTTCCTCATGCCTCACACACCTGTCAAAACTACCAAGATTATCTGTCTTTGAATAGAATCCAACTTTGTCGCAGATCGCTGTTAACAGTGTGATTTTTCTTTTTCTAGATGACGCTTCAGCTAAAGAAGTCAGCAGGGTAAGTTTTTGCTTCATTGTACGTGTGTGTGTGTGTGTGTGTGTGCATATCACTGTAAATGTGTGTGTTACATGGGACACTCTTTCTGGTTCTTGCGTTGTCAATATTGCATTACATCCTGAACTTGCCCTGCTAATTCCCAAAGCGGACATCAGTGCCTCGTACTGAGTTCATGCTCAGGCTTGGACCCTGTGAATGAACTTCGGAAATAGTTCATCTCCGTCCTTGAATAACTTCAACAATGTCCTGGTGTACTTGATTAAGATGCAGATTAACTGCACACTGTAGCGCACAGCAGTTTCACTTGTCCTTGTGCTCGGCTTCTTGAGAACAGCGTCCTTATGACGTCTTTCAGGCTTGAAAATAGTAGAAAGCAGGAATTACTTGGCAAAATTAGAACTACTCCTATTTTTGGTGAGATGCAGCACAGTAATAAGGCATGTGATTTTAACATAGTTTGTCTGAAAAGGTCAGCCTCTGTCAGCGCTCAGGTCAGCAGCCAATGAATAGTTAATGTGAAACTATGTGAATACATTGCTGCATGCTGCACCAACTAGACAAGACATAAAAATTCAAAATTACAATGATTGTTACCAAAATTGCCAAATTTTTTGGTATTATTCACATAGAAATCACTTCAGCATACTTGAAAAACACAAATTAGCAGCACTATGAACTGTTTTTATAAAATTATTAACACAACCAGTGCCATGTGTTAACAAATGAAATACACAACACAAGTGTACAATTTAATATTGACTGGTCTTCTTGAGGAGACACACCGATAGTGTTTCCCCGGCTGGAACATGTTTACAACCAATTTGATAACCGCTGGATTTAAATACAGGAAATATGTTAGTTAGGTGTTTACCCTCTTCAACCCCTCCAGTCCCGCTGGCTGTTTAGTCATCACAAATACATGCCTGTGCAGCTGAGCTTTGTTGAAACCCACAGAACTTTATTTTAAATTCCAGTGGAGATCCCAAGGTTTCCAAAAACACCAAAATGTGTCCTGCTGAATTACAGGAAAATGAATATCTAAATATTTTCTATTTGATGTGATGGTGCAGCCATAAAACAATGGCATCTTGTATTTGAATATTTCCACCTAATATAAGTGTGATTGTAACCAGCAGATGCAGAATATGTGACATGGTTTTACAACTTGGAAAAAAAAGTTCTATCTTTGAAGCTTCTCAAGGGGAAATTTAAGGGCAAACAGAGACTGAGGGATTGAAAACAGCCAACACAGGTGACAAACTAATAAGTTGTCATGTCTAATGGGCAAGAGGAGCCTGCAGACATACCACATTTAAGCACACACATGATGTGTGTTTACAAGAGTATAAATGTTAACCGAAAGCTTCTGTTTACGTTAAACTATTGACAAGCTAGCCCGAGAAATTGAAAGTCTGATGCTGACTTTGGTTGGTGCTAGATAGTATGTACCCGCATTTTAAAAATCAACAGCTATTATGGTAATTATTAAAATTTGAAATGGTGTAACTAAGCGCTGGATAATTTATCACTGTTTATGGAAAACCGGTAGTCGTCCCGTCCCTAACGGCAACTATAAATGAGAGAGTTGGCAGGACGTCCATGAGAAGGGGTAGGTCCCTTACGCTCCACATGTGTTCACACTCATTCGTCCTGCTGCCCCTGGGAGACAGGGTGTCAGCACCCAGAGGAGGGCCATGGCGCTGGGTTGAAGGCACTAACGCACACACACACACACACAGCAAGAAAGGAGGTCCACTCGACCCCACAGTGCGTCATCCATACGTCTGCGCAAACAGGATGTGGGAGGATAGAAGGCGTCCCGTGGGGGAGGCTTTCTAGTGCGCCACTCTCCCTGCCGTCCTGTCCTGACCCTCTCTGCAGGCACAGAAATAGACGGCTCTCTGGCCCTGTACACGGCAGGAGGCCTGCCTCTTACATAACCACACTTTTAAGCTGAGGCTGAGCAGCACGGCTTGCCAGGGCTCTAATCAGAGCGGTGGGGCTCGGATCGCTTCCTCATGGGACTGCGAGGGGGATCCCTGGGCTTGAATGCAGCAGCGGGGTGGGGTGGAGGGCAACAATTTGATGAATGGTCTCTGTCTGTCTTTGTGAATGGCAGGGAGATAAGCACCATTCATTAAAATACAGGGGGAAATATATATTTTGGTAAGAATTCTGTGCTTGTCATTTAGTGCAGAATGGAATTAAATAGAATTGATGTTTTTGTTTTACTGTCATGTCACCTGTTACATTTTTGATGATCTCAGTGTTTCGGCTGTGGAGTTGCATTGTATGTGTGTGTCTTGTGTCCAGCAGTACCAGGACACAAATATGCAGGGTGTGGTGTACGAACTCAACAGCTACATGGAGCAACGCCTGGACACTGGAGGAGACAACAAGCTGCTGCTCTATGAGTTGTGCAACATCATCAAAACAGGTACATTGTGGTTAAAATATGTCCCGACGATTCGTGTTGCTCCAGTGTCCTTTCATCTTCACTCTGCATCACCATGAAGATTTTAGCTGAAACTCACACTGACAGCGTTTTGTTGCAAAAAAAATCCGTGATTTCAGCAAATATTTGTTAAGTACATTTCCCTCTAGGAAAGAAAGTTGAGCTATGATGGGGAGAATTCAGAGAAAAAAACTGTTAGGAAAAAAAAATTGTAACAGTTTTTGGTGTAGAACCGTTAGTTTGACTATTTTGGTTCTGTGGAAAATGGAAGAAAGATAAATCAATTAAACCCACATAAATCATTGGACTCCTGAACTATACATGCATGCATCACTCATTTGTAAAGTTTATTTATTTATTTATTTATTTATTTATTTATTTGGTCTTTGGGACACTTGGACACATTATTGTCTTAATGTAGTAAACTCCTCCCATCTGATGCTCCAAGTATAATGAAATAACCTCGGTCTTGGTTGCCTAGGTCTTCACATTCATCTAGGCCAAGTGAAGCTGCAGGAGTCACTGAGTTCATCAGGCTTCCCATGGGTCATGAAATTTTGAAAAGTCTATTCCAGACAAGTAAAGTCAGGGATTAAAAAAAATCCTCAGTGAAGTCATGAAATATGGAAATTTGTCAGCTTCAAGTTAAAAAATCAGTAATCTCATCAAACATAATAGTTTTTTTTTCATTCATTCATACATTTAATTTAAATTTTTTCAATTTTTTTCCCATTGTGTTCCCACCACAGAAAAAAAAATCAGATTCAGAGGTCTGAATCAGATTTTTTTGTTTACATTTTTGGTAAAGGAGCAAAACTTCACGGTGGATTTTTATAGGTCATGGAAAATCAACACCTGAGTCATGCAAAGTCATGGAAAAGTCAGGGGATTTTACGTTTGACGTAGATCTGGATGCACTGGTGCTGTGCACACAGCGGCGCTGCCTGAGCTCGACCACCCTTCTCTCTCTGCTGCCGTCACATTGTATGATATCATGACCCATATATCAGAATCAAATGGGATGGGAGAGGACGACTGGGAGTGAGGCTAACGGGATGGGAGTGAGAGCCCTCGGTCACTGTGCCCTTGTTGTTATGTAGAGCGCTGTTATTAGATTGTTATTGGGCTGTTATTGGACTGTTCCCTGTTTGTCACACTTGCACTCCCAAAGTGTCCCTGTCATTTACCCTCTCACACTCCCTGCTTTGCACACCTCTGAATGAGAGAACGTATTGTGCACATATACAGACAACATATGGATTGTTTTTGGAGTGTCACCATATGTCCAGCATTCATGTGACCCCTGTCTCTCTCAATTCTGCAGCAACAAAAGCTGATGGATTTGCACTTTACTTCTTGGGAGAATGCAACAATGTAAGTGCAGCACACATTATTGAGCACATTTTCCTAACTGTTTTAGGTATAATGTAGAAGTCTTATACATTTCTTTCTCCATTTTTCTCTTCACCTCTCTCCTTCTCTGTTCTATTCCACTTATCTCCATAGAGTTTATGTTTGTTCACTCCAACGGGGGCCAAGGATGGCCCTCCAAGCCTCATCCCTTCTGGCCCCATTGCATTTGGGACTACCATTGCCGCTCATGTTGCCAAGACTCGCAAAACACTGCTAGTAGAAGACATCATGGGGGTAAGACTCGCAAGACTACTTTCTCATAAGCTGTACTGATTTATACATCATTTTTTACAGTATGCTCTGCATGCACCTGCACAATGTTGCTGTGTTGCTGCTCCTTTATAGAAATATTGTTTAAAAATGTCCAATTTTGTTCTCATTTCGGCTGTTAAATCATGGCCTAGACTATTTCAGAGCTGTGAGTTTAGGTATACAATATGCCTATTAGTTCTGCTTTGTGTTTGCAGTACACTACATTTAAACATTTACACTGCAGACGCTGCAGTGTAAATGTCTTGCAGATATAATGCAGGGCAGATGCATGATGGGATACTTATACAGCTATTTCAGAGCTGTGAGTTTAGGTATACGATTTGCCTGTTTAGTTCTGCTTCGTGTTTGCTTTACACTACATTTAAACATTTACACTGCAGGTGCTGCAGTGTAAATGTCCTGCAGATATGATGCAGGACAGATGCATGATGGGAGAGTTATACAGCCAGCAAATAAGGCCAACCAGACTGCTTATTCACACCTCTCACTCTAAATAGAAGGATATGTATGGCCTGCTGCTGGGGAAATGAGATTTGTCTGACTCTTTGTCATCCATATCAGCAGCAGTGACCTCATCTGTTAAATGTCCTGTGCAGTGCGAGTGATGCTGAACTTCCCTGACCTGTGTGTTGCAGGACGAGCGCTTCCCCGACGGCACAGGGCAGGACTCAGGGATCCATGTTCACTCTGTCCTGTGCCTCCCCATCCTCACTGCCATCGGGGACCTCATTGCCATCCTGGAGCTGCATCGGCACTGGGGCAAGGAGCCCTTCAACCTCAGCCACCAGGAGGTCAGTCTGACCCAGACAAAACACAGCAAGAATGGGAGGCTGGAGCAAGGCTCACAGAACTGCATTTAGCCTGGTATTCACCTTAATCTGGATCTGTTTAAGATCTCTGTAGGCTTGTGGGGTTCAGTTGGGTGTTAAGAAAATACATCATAGCAGTGTGCTGTTTTCCCCCAGGACCTGCCAGTAGGTGATAATGGGATGAGGATAATGGCTGTGCACTCAGGGAGAAAATATTAGATATTAGATATGTACATAGGAGTCAGATTTGGAAAGATTATTTTTGTAAGGAAGTTCAAATAAATGTAGTTAATGCAAGTGCAAGGGAGAACAGAAGGAGAGGATGAAATCATGGTGCTGAACATTTTAGGATTCAAACACAAAACTTCCACTGTGATCCACAACATGAGATAAAAGTCTGGACAATAAAGTTAAAATACATTGAATTATAAACTAAAGAGGCATCTTTATTTACTAAGAATTTGCATTTGCATTAGCTTTTACAAGGAATGAGAATTTTTTTAGGCGATAACACTAGTGTAAGTCAGAGTACAATTCCCCATAGAGGGTGTGAGTCTGGTGACTCTCACTTGCTGTGTGATTATGAGGCTCCCTGACAAGAGCAAACTAACAGCTGAAAAAATGTGGAACAGAACAAATGTGTGATAATTTGTATTCATTACGATCTCTTCATTTCTCACCAAAATCCAGTCCTGCAACAAGCTAATTTTAACTTTTCTGTTTTTTCAGGTTGCAACAGCTAATTTAGCATGGGCATCAGTTGCCATTCATCAAGTACAGGTGAGAAGAGTGGTTGTTTAACAATTAAGACTTCCAAAACTATTATGAACAGGGGTGCAAAGATTCATTCATTGCATCGGTGCATCAATTATAAATTCTGCTGATTCAACTGAATAGATCTACTAAAAGAAAACAGTATCAATCACTCTGACTTCAGCCTCAATTGATACAGTATGCTTTAAATTGATTCACTCACAATTCTTAAAAATATATATAAATTGCAACAAAGTGCAATGAATATAATTTTATTTATTTATTGAATGAATAATCTTAAAATAGTTCTGTAATAATTCCTTTGTGTGATTATCCACATTTCAGGACAGAAATAAGACTCTTGCACCTTAGAACCTGTTAATTAATAATTGGCTAAAAGTACTGAATCATTGACTCGAATTATGGTTTACAAATTAAACCTTTCCATAAATGAAAAGTTATTATTACACTGAATCACCAAGTAGTAAATTCAGAATCGAACTGAATTGACCCAAAGCCCAAGATTCAAAACCCAGTTCATGAGTAAAGCTTGCAGAGGTTGTTTGGGGATTGGATGTGGGTGATACAGAACATGGCAGGTGTACAACACCACAGAGGACTTCCGTGGGAACAAGCTACCTGCCCCACTTATTATGTTCTTGGGTGACTTTGTTTGTTCTGGTTCTGCGCTGGTGTTTTTGATGGGGAAATCCACTGTGTACAGGAACTGGGTTGTCAGTGGGCCCAGTCTAATCAACCACACCATAGATTTAACAAACAGCTCCCAGTGGACGTCATTATGACCCAACACTGTTTTTACATGAACAGATAGCACAACACCTCAGAGAAGCAGCGTCCCAGTGCAGCGCAGGCCACAGCGGGCCTCTGCGCCTCACTGAGAGGTGCAGCACTGCAGCACGTTGTACTCCTGGGTGTCCGGGGTTAGCTGCTTGCTGCAAAAACACTCTGTTGTCACTGGAACTGATGAACGTGGCCCACAGCCAAAAGTGCACCCTGCACGTCGCTTCATACACAGTGCATGCAGGATGCAAGAAGGCATTTGCATTATGAGAATTGTGCAATACCGCTGTGTGCCAGGTCATGACCTACTTTTCTGTGTTCATAGGTGTGCAGAGGCCTCGCCAAACAGACTGAGCTCAATGACTTCCTACTGGATGTGTCAAAGTAAGAGCAGATGTCAGTTTGTCAGGGAGAAATAATATAGCAGTAAATTATGGCTGATGAAGAGGAGGCGAAACCTTGGAAAACATTAAATTCATAGTGTATGCACAACCTGTTCTTTTTCTCCTCTGGCTATCAATCTACGATATGAACTCTACTCTTCAAAGAAACTGCTGCGGTTTTGGCAACTTAGCTTTCATGTCTTGAATGTGAACCTCATCAGAGCTTCCTTCCCATTTGTCAAACATCTCAATGCGCCATTTCTTCTTTTTTGCACAGAACATACTTTGACAACATTGTGGCAATAGATTCTCTACTTGAACATATTATGGTGAGTGTGATTACTGCAAGTGTGTATGTTGATTTACCCGGTATTGAAGGGTGCTCGTTAGGAGTGGAGTATGTGTTAGCTGGTGTGTGTTGAATAGAGTAGATAGCAACGTTATTGTGTATAGAGGCCATCCCAGTACTTTGGGGGACACTGCTAACTATTTCTGACAATAATCCCAGTCTCACTTAATGCTTATCAGCATTATAAAGGTATTAATTGTGACCATCTTAAAGGAACAGGTCACCCAAAATAAAAAAAAATTAAAAAAGATATTTCCCCAGTTACCCTTAATGCAGTTGATCCATCCAGATAGTTTCTGTGTGATTTGGCAATGTTTCCACTTTGCCACGGCCTTCCCTGTCTCCCAGCATGCCACAAGAATGAGGCCAGTCTTGTGGAGCTCAAACCAACATTTTACAGGTAAAATACTCAAGAGGGACGGGTCTTTCCAAAACAAATGACACAGATATGTGGCATAATCCACAGTCTGCAGGGGCAAAGAGTTTAGTATGGAACTGTTTCCTGCAGACAAACAACAGCTAATTGTATCCGTCTGCCCCTAGTGAGTACGAATTAGAGGTGGATAGATACAGTTTGCAGGGACACAGGAGAGCACAACAGACTGGAAACATCACCAAATCACACACAGACCATCTGGGTGAATAGACTGCACCAGGGAAATATCTGTTTGTATTTTGGGTGAACTGCTCCTTTAAAGTCAACAATGTAAAATTGAGCATGGATAACATTATGGCAGGATCGAAAATGCAAAATAGATGTTGACATTTCAACAACAAATGAAGAGACCTGCAACCTAGAAAAATCTTACACGTAACTTCATCCGGTTTGCAGAAATAATTAAAATGTGATTTGGATTGGAATCTATGAGTGGAGTACAAGTGTGTAACTCATTTGCACGTTTTTTTTTCCTGTTTCTTTTTTTCATTAAAACCCACGTCTCTGTTTGTATGTATACTTCGTATTGTCTCGTGACTGTGGTATCATCAGGTCATTCAACTCATGTGGTTCAAATGCTTACATGAACTGCAATGACCCATAATTATACTGTATGTGTTATAGTTCCCAGCATTTAACTGTTCCATCTCATAAAACAATACTAAAGCAATGAACCTGAGCTTATTACATTGCAGGTCAAAGTGCTACTTGACCATGTTTTTTTTTTCAGTTCTGTCAGGATTGTTGCTAAAAAGGAATTGTCCCTCATTTTGTGTTGCAGATATATGCAAAAAACTTGGTGAATGCGGACAGATGTGCACTCTTCCAGGTAGATCACAATAACAAAGAACTGTACTCTGACCTGTTCGATATCGGGGAGGAGAACGAAGGCAAACCTGTCTTTAGGAAAACCAAAGAAATTAGGTGTGTGAGAGTTCCCCTTTTCTCTTATGCCATGCTGAAATTTGTAGACTCTTTCAGTTGCCATAGTGTCTGTATTTATATATTTTGTTACACACATGTACGGTGAATGTTGTAGCTCCGTGCACTGCAGTAACATTCCCCAGTTGCAGACCTATGTAGCTGTGAGTGACTGACTCTTTTCTTCTTCTCTTCTCCTCTTTTCCTGCAGGTTTTCTATAGAGAAGGGAATAGCTGGCCAAGTGGCTCGGACAGGGGAAGTCTTAAATATCCCAGATGCCTATGCAGACCCACGGTTCAACCGGTAAAATCCTACAGGCCACCTTTACTTATCTGCACTGACACATATGATTATCTCAAATCGAATTAAACTTTGTTGGGTAATAGCTGTGCCATGACTTATCTGTTTGGAAACGTCTGGACAAGCCGCTTCGGTTTGCTTTATTTCCTGCTGTGTTTAGGATATAACCAATGTAGTCATACTCCTATTCATTAAAGAGGCTGTCTAGATTTCACTGTAATCTGAAATAAGATGATTATCCAAAGCCTGGATGAGTAAGCGATCGCACTTCACTACTCCTTGGTGCACAACAGTAATCGAGGATTAGACATGCTGCACCTCTATGGGCCGCATTATACGCCCACTGTTGATGTTTCGTTATTTTCTCGTCTCCCTTAACAGAGAAGTGGACCTCAAAACCGGCTACACCACGCGAAACATCCTGTGCATGCCCATCGTGAGCAGGGGGACGGTTATCGGCGTGGTGCAGATGGTGAACAAGCTAAGCGGAAGTGCCTTCACTAAAACAGATGAGAACAACTTCAAGATGTTTGCTGTCTTCTGTGCTTTGGCCTTACACTGTGCAAATGTGAGTGACTCCAATTGCTAATCAGCCTGAAAGCGTTTAAACAAAAATAACTCCCCCAAGAGCAAAAAACATAATCCTGCATCCCTTCATATCTTTCTGCACAAGCCTGATCATTATCCCTTGCTGTGCATGTACAGTATTTGAAAGTTATATAATACATGGAGCACAAATTCACCTCGTGAATCATGCCAACTCTTGAGTTGTGTGGTCTGTCTGTCAAAGCCTCTCCCCTCTGTGGGGCCTGACTCACCGTCTTGTGCGACAAACTTACGCAGGAGCGGCGTCACAAAGTTAGTTTTAAAATTGATGAGGCATGTTAATATTTTCAGTCAGGCACTCTGTGTCCGTCCACTGACAGGATTTATGTTTAGCTGTAATTTATGCTTCATGTCTTTAGGTAAGTCACTTAGGCCAGCGCCTGATTTATTTGTTATGGCGGAAGGTGTGAGGGTTGGCGTCTGCACCTGAAAGTCTTATTCCTGCCTGTCTGGGAAGGGGACGGCGATACAAACCAGATGTCGAGCAGCTTTTTTGGAGACACCCAGCTAAATTATTTTGCAGGGCTGTTGCGGATGTGTATTAACTTTGCCAGAACCCTCCACTGCACTGGAAATGCCAACAGTGGTGGACTGATGTGATATTTTCTGACTATATTTTAAGAATCCAACATGATATATGGTGTTCGTAGCATACAGAGAGAGTTCAGCGCCCGGAGTGTTTAGCTTCTGTTTGAAACTTTGAATACTAATTCCCCTTTTCCGCAATTTTTCCTCTGTGTTTGTGCAGATGTACCATCGGATCCGGCACTCGGAGTGCATTTACAGAGTGACGATGGAAAAACTGTCGTATCACAGCATCTGCACGTCAGAGGAGTGGAAGACCCTTACGCAGCTCAACCTCCCGACGCCCATATATAAAGAGATTGAAATGTGAGTGTCTTTTCACCTGAAGCTGAGCTGTCCGGACGGCCCGTCACCTTGCTGTGTATTTGGGGTGTATTTGTTGTCTAGTGCTACCTTGTTAGTTTCAGATTCAAAGCAGGCCTTGGTCACTATCTCTATCTATATACCAAACTTGTGACCCTGACTGTAGTCTGGCCTGCAGCCATGTGTCTGTGAAGGAGACGGTGACAGAGTCCAGGCCTGGATGAGGAGGCTCTGCAAGAGGGGGGACAATCCACAGAGCAGGAAGGGGCGGGGCCTCTGGATGACAGCCTGTCAGATCTACAGCTCCAGACCTCAGATGTCTCCTGATCTGTCTCTCCTCTCCTCCCTCCCAGGTGTGCTGTCCATGCTAATCTGAGACTCTCCCCCGATCTCTCCCTCCCTCCTCCAGGTTCCACTTTGACATTAGTCCCTTTGAGGAGATCTGGCCTGCCGTCTTTGTCTACATGGTTCATAACTCCTGTGGAAAAAATAGGTAAGGTGTCAGGGGCTGTGATGATGTGGATGTCATTACACTGCAAAAAATGTCTATTTTTAGAAGTCATTTAGTGTCATGTTCAGTGTTAAAATCTTGTTTTTCGTAAAACAAATGAAAAGATCTTCCAGTGGAATGAGATAATCCAACTTATTTTCAATGCAAATTAACAGAATTTTTGAATCAAGTGTTATTCTCTTTCTGCTATTAAACTATGCACAAACAGATAATATTATTACCATTAGTTATAAGATATTAAAGGCCCGAGGTAAATGCACATATTCAGAACAACCTAAATTAAGCAATTATAGCAATACAGCCAGATCATCACAATGTCTCAGCAATGCTGTGAGTGAAAAAGGAGCCCCATGACCTCTTTAAGTTCTCACCATCATTTACTCTAATCACTAATGTGTTCATATGACACATTTTCTAACATGGATTCTGTCCATTTTTTAAGGTCTGCAGAGGATATACTTTTCCATAACTTGAGGATCATTCAGACAGCTTTGACAACCCCGTCACTTATCACTGCAAAGTTATATTTTGATATATTGGGCAATTCTGTTTGCCCCCCCTCGTAGACATAGTGTCATTTTCTTGATACCAGTGGGCTGATCTGCTGCATTCTGCTTTTAAACTGGATTGAAATGAAACTACATTAGAAGATTCTGTCATTCCTTTGGGACTTTTTTTCTCTCTTGTTTTAACCCCTTATTACCTGATATTCCCTCAAATTTTCATATTGGTATCTTCAAACTTAGAAATGTTCCATATTGTGTCACATACACACTCTGTATCTGCTGGTTGCAGCGCTTCATTGAAGCTACATGACACATGTATTGAGTGAAATATTCACACCCAAGACACCATGTTTTTATGGCTGCACAATTTCCCATAATGCACAAGACAAACAAAATTTTTACACTGAATATGAGACTAAATGACTGGAGATTTTCTTGCAGTGTACTTCAGTAGCAGAGCACATGGTCATTACAGTCTTCAGTGATGATTAACTGTTGACCTGCATGGTTCTCTCTCCCTGTGTGTCGACCTTAGCTTTGAGCTGGAGAAACTGTGCCGGTTCACCATGTCCGTACGGAAGAACTACCGGCGTGTACCGTACCACAACTGGAAGCACGCGGTGACGGTGGCTCACTGTATGTACGCCATCCTGCAGAAAGTCTCCGGAATCTTCACGGAACTTGAGGTTTGCATCTCATTGGGTCCAAATCAGTCAAAAATAAATGAATTTGGAAATAAGATTTTGAGGTTCTTTGGTGCTTTAAGAGTTAATCTCATCCTTGTTTACTCTCCACCCTGCAGAAGAAGGGTCTGTTGATAGCCTGTCTGTGCCATGACCTCGACCATCGGGGGTACAGCAACACGTACCTGCAGAAGTTTGACCATCCGCTGGCTGCTCTGTACTCCACCTCCACCATGGAGCAGCACCACTTCTCTCAGACTGTCTCCATCCTACAGGTAGAGCCCACTAAGCAGAACCACCTACTGTGCATGAGCGGAAAGAGTATAATATGAACCTTTTTTTTTTTTTTTTTTTTTTAATTGACCAATCCCTAAATTCGAATATAGCAAGAAAGTAAGCATGCAGATACAATGAATGCAATATGTGTTGACTTTTTCATTATTTAAGCAACAAATCAGCAACACTGTTGTCCTGTTGGAAAGTAAGTGAACCCCAAATGTTAATTGTTTGCAAATTAGCACGGATGAATGACCCATTATGAATGTGAAGTGTGGTGGGAGAGGGTGATTCTGGCCGCTTTGCTTTCTTCTGACCCAGACACTGAATTAACTGTTGAGCGCACTCCTGCTGCACACTGGATTCAGCTGAACCAGAAAAAGAGATTTTCTTCACATTATGTTCAGTTTTGATTTTGAATTGAACAATAAATTGAAATTCTGTGGAAATCACAGCGTGGCCAAGTGCAATAGCCAAATTGCAGGAGGTTTCAACCTTTTGATAAAGGCAAAACGTGACAAAATACCAATCATATCACAACCTTAATACCTGTCAGAATATGATCCTAGTTTGATTATGTTTTTAAAAAAACTGACAATAATTTGTCTATAGGTTCATACAGTTTGGTACAAGCACATTCTGCATGACCTCCAGAACTGTCACAATCTACAAATTACTTAAACACATACAGGGTGAGGGCAAAATAATGGAAATACCTTTTAAAGAAGATATAACCTATTCATATAAGCCTGATGTTAAGTATAGGTGACCTCCTAAAGAAATATAAGGAGGCCAAATCGTCAGTGTCCAAATTACAGAAGCATCAGTGACAAAAACTCTGACATTCCTTCATGTGGCCGGGGCAGCAGCCTCGTAAATCATGACAACACATGCCAAACATGGGCATGCTGGAAAGCTGAGCAGCAGACGCAAACTGAAACATACCGACAGGCGCAGACAGACACTTGATAGGACAGTTTCCAAACACCACAACACCATGACCTCAAAAATGACCACAGAACTGAGTCAACACTGCAAAACATTCTGAACAAAAACCCGACACTGTGAGATTTCAGCAAGCGGTGTTGATGGCAGGGTTGTCATTTAGAAACCGACTGCGTGGCCTAGAAGTTTATAATTGTGGCTTAGAAAAGTGCTCAATAAATAAAGTTTGTTATTCTACGCATTAATTTACGTCATGATAAATACAGGACAGGTGGGCTGACTATTATCACAACTATTGAAATACTAAAATGATCAAACCCTTTCTGGAAAATGAATGCATGCACATCATGTACGCACACATGCACTCTCTCTCTCTCTCCTCCTCACATATTTACTTTGTATTCCTCATGTTCATTACTGTTCCATTGACATAAGCATTCAATGTAAGGCCTGAGAGTCCTCCTCTAAACCCCCAGGATCCTCTTGGTAGGGGCTGAACCAGAGAGGCCCGCTGGCTTTTTGCAGCCTGTTGTAGTCTAGCTGAGCTGAACGCCCTCATAAGTGGAGCTTTTGCTTTTTTATTGATCTCTTTGTTTCCCATAGCTGGAAGGGCACAATATTTTCTCCAACCTGACTTCCAGCGAGTATGAGCAGGTGCTGGAGATCATCCGGAAGGCCATCATCGCCACCGACCTCGCCCTGTACTTCGGCAACCGCCAGCAGTTGACGGAGCTGCTGACCTCGGGTACGCTGGACTTCAACAACCACTCACACAGGTGAGGTCACGGCTCACACTGTGCCCTTTTAACAGCGCACGGGTCAGGGCACCGGAGCCACCAGGCTTCGTAGCTTCCCACTGAGGGACGTGGACCTGGTGCACTTGAAAAAAAAAAAAAGCAAATTGAGTTTCACAGCGCAGCTATAACGAGGCTTTGCTCCCTCCAGGGACCGTGTGATTGGTCTGATGATGACAGCATGTGACCTGTGCTCTGTTACCAAGCTCTGGCCAATCACACGACTCACAGCCAATGACATCTACGCCGAGTTCTGGGCCGAGGTACAGTCAGATACTGTTGGAGCTTAAACTGTTTCAGTGACGTGCTCATGCCGCAGCAATTACATGTAACTGTGCTCACTTAAGATTTGCAATAAAGGCATAATGTAGCTAATGTGGTCAGGCGATTACCTGCACAGGGAAGGAAATCAGATGATGCAGGTCTGCCCTTGTGCTTCTCCGTACAGGGAGATGAGATGAAGAAGATCGGGATGCAGCCCATCTCCATGATGGACAGAGACAAGAAGGACGAGGTGCCACAGGGCCAGGTAAGACCAGCACCTGGTTTTTGTCTGTCTGTCATGTCTGTCTGTCTCTCCCTCACACACACACACACACACACAACACACACACACTAGGATTTTGAAATTTCTGCATTCAGATGGCAAGTAACCAAGAGTGACCAAAAAGAGGTAAAGTCATGGCTGTAGTCCTGAAACTTAAATGTGTTGCCAGTGTACAAAACACCATTCATGTATTAAAAAAAATAGGAAAAAATCACTACTTTGGCCTTTGAAAATG
>OMLF01033538.1:29628-51605 GCA_900302615.1 Holocentrus rufus
TTTTTTAGATAATCTATATTTTATGATATTTATAGTGTCCTTTGTGGCGTGTGTGCTGCCAAGTAGATAAATAAATAGCAAGAATTATTTGTGACTTCTATTTGACTCAGGTCTAGTGCAGATGAGTCACACACACCTGAGCTGCAGTAACACAGCGAACACTCACAACAGCTTTAAGTCCATAATGATTTTATGTGCAGCAGTTAAAACCACATAGTTCTGTGAATAAGTCATCAGTGCATTATTAAAATCATGAGATGTACTGCATTACAAACTGTTCATTAGTGTGTAGATTTTATAGGTTGTAATTTATAGATGTTATTGATCATAATGTCTCTTTATAATATTAAAAAAATATTTTTGTTTTTTTAAGGTGGGATTCTACAATGCTGTTGCTGTCCCATGTTATACGACATTAACAGAGCTTTTTCCTCCGTCCCATCCTCTTCTAAAAGCCTGCAAGTAAGTATCTGAATGAGGCCAAGTCCCCTTGACTCTGAGGGTGTGTGTGTGTGTGTGTGTGTGTGCTGTAATAAAAATCTAGGCAAGATTTAGAGGCAACAAAGAACCCATCCATAAGCCGCTTGGAAGAGCTGTACATTTGCCACAGGTCATTCCAGCTGAGAGCTGGGGGTGCAACAAGCGCCTCTATTAATTCTTTAATTATCCATGCAGTGTGGAGATTTTAACGGGTATATTACATGTCTGAGTGTTTCTGTCTGACGAAAAATGTATCCCTTTGTTGCTGGCAATTTCAAAATCAAAATGTCATCACATTTTTTTCAGGTCTCTGTGAAATTTATAAAAGGGCAAGAGAAAGTATATTTTTACATTCACTGTTCCAGTTTGTTTTGATCAGTGTCATCCATTTATCTGCCTGGTGAAACATAAATCTTTTGTCTGCAGTAAATAGGAAGTGCGAGCCACATGTTGTCATCCTATACTTCATGCCCTCGCAAATTTTTATTGAGATATGCGTTGTTAGGCAGTCGTTCTCCTTTTCCACAGAATCACAGGGATGAGTCATTTATGGTATTTTCAGTGATACAGATAATCATTTAGATAAGGAATAGATGGGCAGTGAGCAAAAGTTTAGTGCCTTCTGATAGCATTGCCATGCACAGTGTGCAGGACGTCCCACCTAGCACATGAGCTGAACCAATCAGATTACAGGTGGTAAGGAGTGCGTGAATAAAAAAAATTCCAAGCATTCCTTTGAAAATGGACACAAAATTAATGTTAAGCTGATACTGGATCAAACAAGTTATCTGCTTGAAGAAATGATGAATTCAGTTAATTACTTTACGATATATTTATAACAACTAAATGGCTGCTGTTTCTAAATTAGATTTAACTGATGTCGTGTTTAAGTCTATTGAGTTGAATTACAGTAAAAAAGAAAAAAAAAAACACCTGATCACACGAAGTATAATTGAATGAATGAATGAATGAATGAATAGAATATACGTTGAACATGTATAATCAGAGAACATTTAGTACTTTTGAAAGTTCCCTTGCCGATCACACGGGGTGCATCAAAGGGCATGTCTGCACGTTTGTGTGTGTGTGAGGATAAGGGTGCGAGCAAGCACGTATTTGCCTGTGCATACGTAAGTGTGTGTGTGTGTGTGTGTGTATATATATCAGTTTCTGCGTTGCGTGTAGATGGGTTGTTTATCAGGCTCACGTTGCACATTTGCTTCCCCTCCTGGGTAACCTGGTGCTCTCTAAGCCTTTGTGACCTTGATCTGCAGGGAATGCAAACAAAGCGAGCGGTGCAGTATGAAAGCCCGGCCTCGACGTCAGCAGCAGGGCTCTGGACGGCTCCGGGTGGGCAGCAGGCCTAGACCCTCCGGAGCCCGGCTTGTTGTGGGATCAGCCACAGACGTGTAAACTACATCAGGCTATAGTTAACTGAATGGAATGGCAGGGAAGGGCAGCCCTTTTTACGCTCTTATGTCAGGCTCGATTATGGCACAGGGGGAAGAGGTTACCTTGACGACAACATCTCAGAAGAATTGATGGAACCGCTGCTACGGTTACGATTGAATTACATGGTTGCTCTCTGACTGTGGTGATCTGTCTTTGACCGCTGTTAATTTTAGCAGCTGTTATTGGGAATTTGATAGGGTTTTTTTTCTGTTGCATAAAAATTGTCATATTCTAATGATTTAATCTATGTTTTTTTTGTATTTTTTTTGGCAGGGTTAAGTTTTTGCAATTTAATCCAGTCTCTCCTCAACCAGTTTTATTTTGTTATTTTACCACTCTAGACCTTTTCTAATGTTATTATTGACTTGACATCATTGCTGGAGTTGTGCTCACGAATCATCTAATACAGGGTTTTAAAAACTTTTCCATGTTCTGGACCCCCAGGTTGACTTTCATTAAGCTGCGTACCCCCATTTGAACTGATTTTGCAAATAGATTCCAAGTGGTGAGATTAATATACAATAATCACTCATACTTTTTTTATGGCATAACAATTTCTAGCTATTAGAATTAGAAACCCCTCATGGCCCCCTTGGAGTCCCAGGACCCCACTTTGAAACCACTGACCAAATTCATGTTGTCTTGGCCGACTGAAACTGATTAAATGAACAAATCCTTTTAGTCAAATTATGCTTGCTTTCGCTAGATTTTTGTCATGTTGAAAAGAATTGTAGGTATATATTTTTCGTGTATTACTGATGACGTTGACAGTGTCTTTGATCATAACTTTATCGTCTTATTTCAGGTCCTGATGTTCAGAAATGAAGTCTAAGTTTGCCTGTGTGTGACGGAGGTGTTTGTGTTTGCAGGGAGAACCTGTGCCAGTGGGAGAAGATCGCCCGGGGGGAGGCAGAAGACATCGTGTTGAGCCCCTCGGACCCTGTGGAGCCCGGCCAGCCATGCGATTCAGGCCCCGTCAAGGTGGACAACTAAACTAGCAGAGGCTTGCTGGCCCACCAAAGGAACACAAACCTGAATCCTGCCACAGACTCGGGACTTCCTAGAGGAACCCCTGTCCTGTGCTCGCAGGAAAGGGAAGAGCTTATGGGTAGTAAAGGTGACTTACTTTGAAAACACACGGTTACCTCATTGGGTGACGGAGGTGTCAACACTGACGGTTTCACCGGTCCCAGAGACTGACAGACAGCCGATGGGGAGGGACTACAACCCATCACCCTACGTCCACTCAGCTTGGGAATTCATTAGGTAGAACGGACTCGTGCAGTTTTGGTCGTTTATTTGGCTGTTTTTATGTTATTTTATTATTTTTTATTTGACTTCAGCTGGTTTCTTTTATGGTCTTGTATTTGCAGAGGCCTTACTCTCTGAACCTTTCACAGGCTAGGATATGTGAAATCTTGTTGTCGGTTCAGGCTTTTTGAAATGGTACTGTTTGCCTTCTGTGGTAGGGTTATCGTACGCAAACTACTTCAGAGAGGTATTCACAGAGACAGAAGGAATGTTCAGAGCAGATGCATGTTGTAAAGCCATCTTATTAAGAAGGTGGTCGCCAGAATGTTTTCTATTACTTTTGAGCAAAAATCCTTTGCAGTACTTGAATAAAGACATACAGCCTAAATCTACGTGGAGATTGCAGAAATCCCCAACAGCATATTGTACAAAACGTAAATGAACTGTGACGGGAGGAGTTAGATAATGTCAACACTTAGCAGAGTCACACGAGAGTCACAATGTTCCATCCCGAAGTGGCCCCCGCAACACTGCCATCGGCCCCTGGCATTGAAGAACCTGCTGCATACATCAGCTTTTGAGTGTCTGATTAAGAGGATCTGACCTTGGGCTAGCAGTCTGTTTTTAGAACAACCGCTGAGTTCACAAGATATAAAACAGCAAGATACACACATGGCATCAATAGCAATCATTTACAGTAAGCCCAGACTGCATACTGTTAAATAATGTTCCCGTTTTCATAACCATTCTCTAATTATTTTAAACAAAGCTGTGGGAGAAGCTGTGCCTCGGTTACTCTCGGCTATCTTGAGCAATCATTTCTACAGGATTAAATAATTCAACCATTCTAATTTATTCCGTCAGAGTTAAAACAAGGGTACTGCATAAGTCGCTTAAACGTCCCGGTGGAACATAAATAATTGTTTGCAGTGATTTCTTACAGAGGTGTTGACAATTTTCAACCCTTATAAACAAATGTGATCAGTTCATGAGGTATAAATGATATAAAAGGAGATGATTGGATTTAGGTGATAATCTATGCTGTCTGGGATATTTTCTACATTAAAATCAGTTTCTCTTCTTGACAGCAGTAATCCATGTCCATGTAGGTTCATAACATTTGTCCAAAACTGTATTAATATCACACTGAACATTTTGCCATCTAGCTGCCCAACAGAAAAGGTCTCCTGATCGGTAGATGTACACACTTCACTTAAGAAGCTGCCCTCAATGTCCTTCTTCAAAGCTGGGGAACAGATTGTCCAGTCTGCTTCATATTTTCCCACAATGTCTAACAATTCCCGGTTTAGCTAAAGTACAACATGTGTATCTCTGGGATTGCTACTCAAGAGTGTAAGCTGACTATTTGCAGGTGTGTATCAAAAGTCCCCTACCCGTTCCCTTAACCTCTGTTGGGAAATTAATTATCCTCCATTGCGTTCACATTTGCTCTCAAACAGATGTAAAGTGTTACATTTTAACTCTTTCAGATGAGTTTCCAGGATCTTCCAACAAGACTCGTTTTTTTTTTTTTGTCTGAAATTGTCATTCCAGCGGACACTGTCCCTCCAAGACTGAAATTACTGCTAAGATAATTTGTTAAAAGACTGGTACTGTGGCCCCAAAGGTGTGAATGTACATTTTGATGAATGTTTTGATGATTGCAGAACCTTGTTGGTGGCATGTGGGTTAGTACGCCATCAGTTTCCATGATGTGCTCTGTCTTACTTTTCAGAATTGCTTCCAGTAACCTTCAACCAAGAGCAACAATAGCATGCACCTAAACTGAATTTTATATATGATTTTGCATATATGGTAATAGGTGTATAATGTGTACATTCTAGATTTTAGTTTGTACAGACTAAGATGTATGCTCTGTTGGTGCTAAACTGAATGGCAGTCATGCACTTTTCAGCTGTGCGTTTGTGTGCATGTGCGTGTGTGTGTGTGTATGTGTGTGTGTGTGTGTGTGGGTGGGTGTGTGTGTGTCTGTGAGAGAGATCGCTTTTGACTTTTTCCCCACCCTCAACCCCACCTTAAAACATGGATAAGTCCATAACACTGCACTGTCCCTTCTACTTTTCAGCACCAGTTATATCCCATTGTCTGCACTATGTTTAGCTTATGATCTTTATCATTATTATTATTGATGATGATTATTATTATTGCTATTATTACTATTGTTATTTTCTTAATTAGAGTTAAATTTAAATTAACTTATATTTTTTATACAAAGAAAAAAAATGTTGGCCTTTTTGTTTTGTACAAAGTGAACATTAAGATAAACACAACAGTCTAGACATGTTACTGTTGCTGAAAATAACTGAGGAATGTCTCTGTAAATGTAAGAGCAGTAGCCCTAATGACTTTTATTAAATACCTGAAATATACTTCACCATGCTTGATCATTCTTCATTCAATGGCTAATAATGTTTAAATTACTTATTTCTGTTTCCCTTTTCACTCTTTCAATTTATTAATAGTTTTGCTCAAAGTGGGTTGTGATTTGTTACTCCTGGCTTGTCAGCATTTATGACCCTGATTCAATTTTTTTTTCATTCATGCAAGAGTTGTCTGACATAAGAAGTAGAAAGATAAGTCACTGTCAACATTTGCATTATACAATACATATCAACAAAATGCAAGATAAGTGATCAGTCTTACAAGTATTGACACGTATAGCGAGAACCCATTCCCTTCCCCTCACTTTTAAGTGTATTCAAAATATGAACAATGCAGACTACATACTGCATGCTGACTACTGTATGTACAACGTACTGAAGTTGTGATGAAACATACCAGCACCAGTGGATATTTCAAATTTAAGCGTAAAAATATATTCAAGTCAACAGTATATCATGAGGCCAAGACTAATAATGAGTACAGCCACCCACTGCCTTCAGAACAGTTTCAGTCTTCATTGGGAGAGTTTATATAAGTCCTGTACTGTGTGTACTGGGACATTGGACTATCCTTCATGAAGCTTCCAGTTCTTTAAGGGAGGAAGGAGCTCTCCAGAGCCTCTCATAAAGGTTTAATGATGTTTAGATTTGGTAAATGGGGAGGCCATGAAATGCATTTGATGTCATACTGGTGTTCATGAAACCAGGTCCACCCTCCTCCACCCACCATATAGTGACCATAACATTGCCACTAATTCAGTGGTAAACACTGAAACCCTGTCATTCAGCATCTTGCATTGGTGGAACCTGAAATAGACGAATACCCATTACGAACAATGCTTTGAGCTTACAAGTTTTTGGTCCAGTATATGAAGAGCTAAAGGTGTTACCCCATGCCATCTGCTATTCAGCTTTTAACAGATGCCGTCTTCACCACTGGAAAGAAAGTGTCTGCCTTGGGTCCTGGCAGTCAGAGGGCCCAAAAAAGACAAGCATAAAACTAATATAAACATCTTACATCAATGTAAAAAAAAAAAACTTACTGAAAGCACACCTTTTAAGTCTGAGTCGTCAGTATGCTCTGTATATCTGCAACATTATCAATCTGGGGACAGAAGAAAAATAAATATTTTGTTATGCATGGCTCAACAGCTAGAAGATAACTTATGAAGGATGGATTGAAAGGGCTTAAGGTTGGGATTCATGTCCTTTGCCCTACGGCCCCAAAATAAGTAAGTCCGCCCCTGGTGTTCTGGGACTCTGTAAATGACATTATCAACTTCTCAGGTCTTGGCAGGACCAGAGGCACAGATGGCCAGAAAACTAAAGCTCCCACCCTCAACCTCTCTGCCCAATTCTTGATCGAACAAAACGTAGGCCACCTTTTATTATTTTCTTACTGGTTAAAAACTCCAAGTGTCCTGAAACAGAATAAAAGCAGCAGGGAAACTGGCAACGAAAGAATGAATGAATGTGTGTGGAGGGAGGGGGGGCAACGTGCATCGGCTACCTTTTTTAATCACCTATATGTAACAAAAACAAAAAAAGTATATTTATTCATTGTTGTGTATTTATGAGGAACAAACTGTATCAACATACTTTCTAAAAGTGCAAACCAAACTAAAATGCGTACAGGTTAGCAGGTTTATATCATTTTACGTCACAGGTAGCGTGCTTGTGACTTGATCAATGTTGCATTCATGTCAGTTGGGAAAGATAAGCTCCCACCTTGGAAATAATAATAATGATAATAATAACAATAATAATAATAGATAATTAGTTATAATTATTATTAGTAGTAGTAGTAGTAGTAGTAGTAGTAGTAGTAGTAGTTGCTTTAGCCTGCCTATACAGCTCCTCAGAGTTCAGGTGGCAAATGGTACAGAATAGTAACCTCATATTTCTTTCAAATATTAGGCTAATTGGAAACTCATGGTTTAACAATGACTCTAATCTCGTTGGATATCTGACTCCACCGATAAACAAAGATGAATAATTTAACTTCCATCACTTTAATCATTTTGTGATCACAGCTTTTTATGTACCACAAAAGACACACTTTTTGTTAGTTTGTGGTTCGCATTTTTACAATTTGATTTGATGTAAACCATAAACTCAAATGTATAAGGGCATGTGCAGCATGTTGATAAGTGTCTCGGAACGACCAGTGACTACAGACATTGCCTCACACATGGGGTTTTTATGGGTGTAACTGAGTTCTAACATTTCGAAGTTGCTATCTTGTTGTTCACAGTCCCAGATGACTTGAATGCAGCACAGGTATTACGCGTTTCGTTTCCCCTGACAACGGGGAAAAGAACAGACGTTGTCATGGTCACGAAAGAAGTTTTGTGTTTTCCTCTATTTTTTCCGTTTGGCTCCGTACAAACTTACAGACAAACGGGTGAGGTCATGATTTACTATGTGCAGGAGTTTTGATGTATTCAGTAGCAATGCAATGAAGAATTTTAATAGCGAATAGTTCAGGTTTTTTAGGTGGCTCTGCTGAATTTTTCCCTGCTGAACCTCCCTATACTGTTTGAAATATCATGTCTTCTGAAAGAAAATTAATACAAACGAGTTAAATTAGCTGAAGTGAGTAAGTAAGAAAAAAAGTGCCATTATGAAGTATATAGATACCTAAATCTGTTTCAGTTTATAATCAGTGTTTATTGCCAAGGCTACATCTAAATTAACGTAGCTGAACCACAGCCTCACTTACAGCCTTCAGTTAGCTAATGTTTGATCTTCCTCATACAGTGTTGGGTTTACAAAGTTTTCATGTAATATTCCCTTAATTTGTTTTTATGAATTGATGCTTTTAGCAGGCCTTATTGAAACACTGTGCAATCTGTTCAACTTTATTTGAAGGCCTATTTTATTTGTTTCATAGCCTAAAAGGACTGATATACTGTATCTTGTACTTTATGTATGTTATTTTATTATTTCTTTGTTTGGTGCTTTGAGCTTCAAAAGAAATAAGTCTAAATTAGTTTTGACTAGATTAGGTTAATAGATGTAGACCTGCCACATGCCTGTACTTACGTGTCTACTTTAGACCATAACGTTTGTGTGGTCTGTGACTTGTACTTGCAAAAGCTGGAGTCGGTATATTGCAGAATATCCTTTGAGCAGTTTCAGTGTCCTGTGAGCACTTTTTACAATAATATGCCAAATGATTTGTGCCCTCACAGCCATGTCCACCAGCTGTAAACCAAAGCCTAGGTGCTGTGATATGCAGAGAGACATCCACAGGCTGCTTCTGGCTGTCCAGGCAGCACACAAGGCTGATATCTTTACCTACAGCTCTGGGCACCTAGGGCCCCGCAGCATGACCCAGAGCCAGCTGCACAAGAAGACAAAGCAGCCTTTCTGGAGGATGTCTCAGATCGGGGAAGACTTCTCAAACCTTCTGACACTCCAGCAGAGACAGACAGAGGTGCTGGCCAACATAAAGAAGGGAGAAATGAAAGACTCTCTCTTTGAATTCACTGCTGCCACTGCTTTAGCAGAAACCAAAGTCTGGGGGCCTAGACAAGAGGATGCCACTGATAGCTCATCACAGGCAGACAGGAAAGAGGAAACCAGTCCACCCAAGATGGTTCTGAGTACCTCAGACCCATCACTTTACAAGCCAAGATCTCTGCAGACAAAGTCACTTTCATCTGAAAAGGAAGAGCAGCAGAGATTGTGGTGCAGAAATTCTCGCCAGGTAGGCCTGACTAAGAAAGACCAGCGTGAGATGAGGCAGCGGTTTGACAGGCAGGTTGTGGGCAAACAGGATCACTGGAAACTGAGTTGTATGCCTGGGAGAAAAACCGCTGAGATGCATGAGAGGAAACTACAAAAGGTGAGGATAATCAGTCTGATGTGGTTGAGATTGTACAATTCATGTAAACGCACTTTACTTAGTTTACAGGCTTCTTTTACGTACCATTCATCCCCCATTTATCAGATGGCGATGTTAGTATTCCCTCCCAGCACGCTCTTGCAGGAGGTGTATGAATAAACACACATGCACTTACGCAGACTGTCATGCATGTGCTGACTTGTCAGGGTAGCTGTGAGTTAATAGTGTGTGTGTATGTGTCATACTCAGGAGCTGAAGAAGCTGTCAGTGCAGAGCTGGCCCAGCAGAGACCGCCTTGCGGTGTTCAGTGACGTCTTTGATGATGTATGCGAAGGCTCACCAGTATTTGGACGCATCCTGAGGGAAATTAAGGTTTTTCCATTTCCTCTGTACCCACAAGCACATTTTTAGCATGTGCTGTCAGACATATTAGAGCCAAGAGAGAGTGAGTCCCTAGTGTAGTAAGCGGAAGTGGAACATCTTCTGGAACCTGGTCATGATGCATCAGGGAGCGGGTCATCAGAGGGCACTGGCTCTATTAAGCTCATTCATAAGAATTAGCATAGGGTCATAGCAGGCAATATCTTTGCTACACTGTATCTAACTGTCTTTTTAAATTTAGTTTAATATTCACTTCATCTACAGGATTTTTTATAAAAAAAAAATTAATTAAACAGAAAAAAATCAGTTAAATATACTGAAATCTTTTTTCTTTCTTTCATTCTTCTAGACAGAGTATGATTTGTATCTTAACTACATGATGGCCTCCCAGTCATCACTCCAGGACACGGTAAATTGTACTGGCTGTAATGTGCTGAACACTGTTTTATACTGTATTGTTATTATGGCTGGTTCTCAGCTGTGAGGAACACAGAGTCACTGACTTTTACATCCTGTGGACTCCCTATGACCAGTTTACAGTGCACTCTTTTTTGTTTTTATTATTATTATTATTATTTTAAGATTTACTAATTTTTCAGCATCATTAAGCAAGAGACCTAGCTTAGCATTAACAACCCTCACAGCAAGCAAAAACACCCCAATAGAAGAACACGGCTGTGACTTTAAATTATGAGGTTTTCAATAGTCACCAAACAACAGGACTCATAATCAGCGCATCTCTCAAGCGAATTTAGCACTGCTGGCTAAAGAAAAAAAAAAAAAAAAAAGAAACACCTTGTGAACACAGGGCCTTACACTATTGATATGTGTTATGATTCTATGAAGTCACTCTATACTGCACTTGAAGAGCTGGACAAAAGCACTGTGAGGGCAGAGGAGCTGGAGGAAGCTGAGCAAGAGGTGTCTAGACTTGAGGAGGAGGCCAGGAGAGCTCTAGAGGACAATAACAGGTACTGCAAGAGTCTGTCTATGAAATAAAATCTAAGTCCCTAGTCCCTTTCATTTACTTTCATTAGTACTGGTTATCTAAGCATGGTTGTTCCTCCTCTTTTTCTTTCCTCAGAGTCCGAAATGAATTACAGAATGCAAAAGCCATGACAGGAGAGGAAGACAGAGGTACGAAGAGTAACTTTACTATAGATATACACAGAGTGGTGTGGCTGAGCAAAAATAATAATAAAAAAAAAATAACTAGTTCCCATGAAATTCACATTGGTATGTTTGATGATTGGTAAGATAAGCATCTTTTTTTTTTTTTTTTTTTTTTTTGCTAGCTTGCCAGCATGTAACTGATGCCAACTTTTACGTATTGTCTGTTTCTGCTATGAACGCAGCTAGCTGTGCTCTTCCAGTGCCTGGAGAGGTCATGTATGCGTATATATACAGATACAGATACGTCACTAGTTGCTGCGGTGCATTCACACCTGACTCCTGCATGTTTGGACAGATTCAGCTCTGTCAGGGCGGTGGCGGGACGATGGGGCCGGCAGCATCCAATCCAAGAGGCTTCAGCTGTGGAATGTGTGGAAAGAGATCCAGCAGCTGGAGAAAGAGATTAAAGAGGAGATGGTATCCACTGACATAACCACCGTCACTGAGAGATGCATTCGAGACTCAAAGGTACTGTGCTAGAGGGAGATTAACATTCTGCGTATCCACATCACATTTTCTCACTGTGCAGTTTGATTTTACATAACTTCAGACATCATTTCCTTTGCTGTCTTTAAAAGAAGAAAAAACTTAAAGACTTAAACATGATATTATGAACACAAAATATATTAAATATACACAAAATGTACTTAAGAAATCTATGTAGGGCCATGGTAGTGGTGTTCATTTTCTTTATCGTCTTTTGTTTTTGCTTCCAGGCTCAGATAGTGAGACTCATAGCTTCAAATGATCGCCTCAGGACTATCAACAAGGCAAGGGAGTTTGACCTTTCTCCTGCCAAGTTGTCATTTTCTTTTCAGGATTATAGATAATGGACACATTTGCTATCTGTTAACGGGTCATGTCTTTACTCAATAATTGTCCCCCAAGGATCTGGAAAACAACATCAACGTGGCGCTGAATAGAGAGAAAGCAAGCGAGGCCTTAAGACAGTACGTGTAATAATGTGCATGTATGTCAACCTTGACTTTTATTAGCTTTTACAAGGAGAAGGTGAATATTTCTCACTGTTGCTATGTTTTGTTTTCACCGCCAGGCAGGTGTGGGACAAAGTATGGTGTAGTCGGCAAACAGAAGATGAATAACTTCATCAACAAGTTAACATGAAGATCATCTCTTGAAATGCCATGACGTTCACTGGACAACTGGAAATACTGCAGCAAGCACTGGACAATAAGTATACTGTGCAATAGCATGTTAGGGAATACAAACTTAACAAAGCATGTGGATGTATTGATTAAAAAATGACAATGTGTTTCCAGTCATTATGCAATCATATTGTCTGAATAATCTGCATTCAGAGTATCCTGTTAAAATGCCTCAGTTTAGTCTACATTAACAAACCTGAGGATGTCAGGCTCTGCAGTTTCCACTTTGCTGGCAGTTAAAGGAAAACAGCAGCCAATTTGACACTTCACATGTGTTATAAGGGCCTAGGGCAGTCCAATTAGTATTTGCAAATATGAACAACTTTCACCTAAAGCGAGAAAGCAAATAACTTGTGATGTCCTACCAATGTACAGCCTCAGGCTACTACAATATTAATTAATGGGAGAATTTACATTCAAGTGAGCTTTCTATAGCCTAAGTCCTCTTATGTTAACACTGTAGATGCAGGAAATGTACCCTGATCCTTATAAAATCAGCCTGGACATTGTCACAGTCACCTTTTTCAAATTAATTCTTTATGGAGCTGTGCATTAGCAAGATACCACAGAAGATTAAGAGGACAAAATGAAGACAAATCCATATGTCATTTTTTCGGCTGCAGGGGACAGTAAAAGACCTTCTTTCCTACAGACTGAGCTAGGGGATAGGAATGAAAAAAGGTGAAAATCAGTAATATGAATTAAATAATCCAAAAGTGATATCAGTAAGAAGGCCTGTGTTTGTTGGAATGCTGCAATAAAAAAGACAAAATGGACAGAATTTCCACAGCATATTGTGTGCATCATTCCTCACTAGAGGGCAGCAGTAACACACTAAAGAATTAAACCTCATTATCCTGGGCTGAATCCAAGGATGGTTCAGAGTACGCTAAAGAGAGTATCAGCTCCCCATATCTGCTGTTTAATTTATGGAATTCTGACTGGGTGGCAGAATATTTCTTGTTTCCCCTCAAGACTGCACTTGAAAAAGGAATATCTCAAAATGTTCATGGGTGATTTTTCACTTTGAAAGACCCATAATCACCGCTCCACAGCCCCATCGTTATCATGCCATATGAATAAAAGAATAGTCAGTTTGTCTCTGAACTTATTCAGCATTGAAGTGTCTGTCTGTGACCTTTATCAAAACACAGTGAAGATCATTTGAAGTTCATGATGTCTTGATAAAGGTCACAGGCTGAAATGCCAGCATTAGATGTGCTAAGTGTTAAAATGAATATGAAGAGGTTTTCTTCTGGGTTCAACCTCCTTGTGATTTCTGAACTGCAGAACTTTGATTATTGCCCTGCTAACAAAAATGTGAAGAAATTTTTGATTTTCATTTCAAGAATGACAGAGAATGATTACTTAAGTACTGAGAGCACAGAGAAAATGAATAGATCAGGGGGATTTAGGAGCCATCCCTTGCTTTTGGAGATAGGGGATGACCTTTGCTCTCAACGTCAGAGAGTGACTCGCTGTCTGCTACAAATCAATAAGGGTTCAAAGTCTGGACAGTGCACTGTGCAGACTAAGTAACAGATATCCTATTGGTTTACACTTTTAAATGACCCCTCCCCATATCATGTTCCGCCCCAACACCACAAGACATGAAAAACATAAAGTCAAGGAAGTACAGTAAGATAACCATTTCATGAGGTCTTCAGTAACACCTCGCCTTGTGGAAAGGTTCCTTTGCTTTGGCTGTGGTCATTCCAACACCATGCTGCTCCACACTGCAGTCCTGCTCCTCCTCTGCCTGTCTTCAGGAATGGGTGCCACTCTGGGCCACTACCAGACTGAATCAAAGGAGGAGGAAGGCGCCCCTGCTTTAGACAGTGCTGCTGTTGAAGCACTAGCACAGGAAACCACAGCTGACACTGTTGAAAATGCTCCTGCAGTTGGGGACTTTGTTGCAGGCAGACCAATAGCTGATGAGCCTGTAGCTGAAGACCATGTACCTGATTCAAATGCCCAAAGTGTGGATGCACCAGTAGCTGCTGAACCTGTAGCTGAAACCCTTGTTGCTGATGAAGCTGCAGGAGATGTTGCTGCAGCAGAACAGCCAGGAAAAGACGCTGATACTATGATGGGTGATATGCCTGCTGCAGATGACCATGCTACACAGATCCTGACTGGTGAAGCTCTGGCCCAGGACGGACATGCTGTGGAGGAGGGGAATGAGATCAGGGCCATCCAGCCAGAGCAGCCCCTCAGCAGACCCTCAGTCCAAGAGGAGGACTCAGGTTATAGCCTCAACTCAATTAGAGGCGGTTTCCAGGCCATCAGTGGATACTTTGACTCTCTAGTGGAGCTGGTTGGAGGGCGCAATGGTGTTTGCCAGTACCGCTGCAAATACGGTAAGATTCTTTATAAGCCTAGGAATATCAAAGTATTGCACTACAAATACTGGAGCTTTGTTAAAGAATCATTGTGTTGTTTGGTGTGCACATTAGTTTTCCAAGCGAGTGTTGTGTTATACACATCCATCACTGCCTTTGACATAACAGGTGTATTTTCACTTTTCCTCTTAAAAGTGTTTTTTCACTCTCAGTTGTCAGTTTTTCAGCCATTGATTAAACCCATGACTTGCTGTAAAATGATTGATTCAGCCTTGTGGCTGCTGAGATTGAACCACTGGAGCACATTCTAGTTATCAAGTCAGGGAGGGCAAATACCACCTAGCCGTTACACAAGCCATACAGAGTCTCAGAGGTTGCAGTTGATAGATAAAGATGTAGCTGTACATTTTAAGCCCAGATACCAGTTATTGTCTGTCAGTTTAGGTCATGTGATCTGTGGCTTACAGTTAGGTTTCACTTTTGGGTCGTAAACTTAGATTTCACTTTTGTTTTGGAGAATTTGAGGTTTCAATTTTAGCAGGAAGAAGTATTCACAGTTGTGGTTTAGTAAGCATTATCCTCAACATGTTAGTAAATGTGGCCTATTTCTTTTGAGAAGCACCTTCATGATAAAGTGACAATGTGTGGTCGCAGACAGAGCGAGAACTACACATACGCACTAATGTCCATAGTAGTCTAAAGTATTTCTATAGTCATCCAGCAGCAATATTGCTCCAGATGAAAATACACTCTCCAGATGAATCACTGGTGTTTATAGTGGAAACACTGTTTAGTCAGTAGTGTAATAGTTAATCACCATCTATGGCTTTTCTTTCAGTAAAAGCAAGATAGAGATACTATCATAATGTAGTGGATAATTAGTGGTTACACCATCATACACCTGTGGTTCAATAAACACCATAACATCCTCTGCAGTTTCATCTGCTGAGCATGCATTCAGTTTATTGAACATATTTTCTGAACATGTAACTTGCTAAACAGCTGCAGTAGCCTGGAGTTGTGTGTAGGCAACAAGCACATGCAGAAAAAGTGAAGGAGGGTTTTAATAGCAAAATTGCTTTACTAAAGAGAGTTAAACTGAGGTCTTGTGAAGCTGACCCAGCTTCTCTGTCATATCGTGTTCACTGTAAAGTAACAGAGAGTGTTTGCATAATTTAGTTGTTCTGGGAAGAATTTTCTCTGATGTGAGCATCTTCCCATCACTACAAACTTAGCATTCAGTCTCACTGCCAACACAACAGGCCTACAAACATCTCACTCATGTCCTCAGACAGCTAATACAGCCACTTTGTCATGTTATCTATAGGCCACAGTAGGGATGGGTGATAATGACAAAATAAAATATCACAGTATCTCTAAAAAGTGTTTTACACATAAACAATCATTAGTAATGTGAATAGGATGACCAAGCATGTAGAGCTGCAAGAGTCCAATAAGTTAAAATTGCATTCCTTTACTGCAATACAACCTTTAAAACCAGGAAGACAACATGCCATATGATAATATTAAGATATTCAACATCCCAGAAGATATCTAGTCTCACATAACAATATTGATATATTATTGATATATTGATGTATTGTCCAGCTCTACTATAAAGTGGCACCCAATCCAGACGAAAACCTGAGAGATCTATAATTGAGACTAGGTAATGACATACACAAAGTTTTATTTAGTGCAGCAATCAAATGGATCTTCACTATTTCCTCAGGAAAAGATCCTCAGCCTCGGCCCGGCTTCCAGATCCCAGAGCCTAACGGCTGCAGTTCCTCTCTAGTGGGATTCCAGGTAGATGGACCTGTATGTGGACTGTTAATAGTGCCAACACTGCTCGATTAAGCTCACACTGGTACTGAACTTAAAGCTGTATTCAATACCTCTGCATGCGTACACTGTATTGACACAATATGCTCTGCTGTGACAGTTTGACCTGGGGGTTCCGGCCATGACCGAGTGCTGTGATCAGCTCGATTTGTGCTACGACACTTGTGGCACAAGCAAGTCCAGCTGTGACACCAAGTTCCGCTGGTGTCTGCACAGCATCTGCTCTGACTTAAAGAAGAGTCTGGGCTTTGTGTCGAAGGTCCAAGGTGAGAGGCCAGCGGTATCTCAGCTCAAATATCGATTCTGTACTTTGTTATTATGAAATATGTTATGAAACGCTGCCTGCCTTTCTGTCTCTCTCTCTTTATCTTTCCCTCTCAGCCTGTGAGTCAGTGGCAGACGCCTTATACAACACAGTGTGGACGCTTGGCTGCAGGCCTTACATGAACAGCCAGAGGGCAGCGTGCCTCTGTGAGGAAGAGTTAAGGGACGAACTGTGACACAAGACACCCCGGACTACCCATGGACACTTAAAGCTTAATGTGAAAAATGACAGACTCAGGATATTTCTACAGAATATATATTTATAGACTTTTTCTCAGAGAGGAAATAGAAAACAGACATCAAGAGTTTGGGAGTTAAAAAGGACATAAAGGGGAAATGCAAATGAAGAGTTTCATAGGTTTTATCTCTGTGCAGTACTAGCAAATATTAAGTATCTGAATATGGCCAGCTCTTTTTTTAGGAAATTAGTAAATTTCTCATGCATATTATATTCTCCAACATTTGTTCTCCATACTCAGATTCATTTTTAGACCAAGAATATGACTCCATTACCATAAATTATTTTGATGACTCCAAAGATGTGCCTGATGGGGAGAATATTTTAGCTGGATTAATTTCCTCTAGAAAGACACAAGCTTATTACACTGGAGCAATTTGTTCCTTGCATGCCAGTATGTAAAAGTTATCAAGCCATTCTGCACAAAACAAACTTCAGTGTCAAAGTCAGTGTCATGTAAATGTAATGCTTATTGCTGCTGCTCTGTTAATGTTTGATGTAAGATATTATTTGCCTTGTTATTTTTCTATGAATAAATGCATTACTAATTGTAATTTATCTGACATGATTAAGTGCATGTTAATTGTCAGAGTAATGAAGCATATGCATAATTTCAAGGCACAACACTGATGTTTCATCTCCGCCACTCAGAAATTTACGACATGCTCTCCAAACACTGGTAATATATACTGCAAAAAGAGGCAGAATTTATCTATGGACGCTCTGCAAGTATTTTTCAAGATTATGTTGCTGTGAAATATAAACCATTTTCACAAATGCACAAATCTGTAAGCAGGGAGCCATAATCAGACTTGAAAAACGCCTGTATCTCTGACCTAGAAAAACATCCTTCATTCTGTAGTAGTTACAAATGAAATGTGTTGGCTCCAAATGATTCCTAATAGAAATGTCAGTCACTTCGGTGTCAGTAGATTGTGCTGTTGGGCAGAGCGGCAGAAATTCACAAACATGGATGCATTAACCAGAATTCCAGCAAGACGCAGTAGTGTGACATATTGGGTCTTGTATAGGAATAAATTGAGTGGTGTATATATTTGCATGTGTATGTGGGACTTTTAAAAGAGACTCCTCTGCATGTGTGCATGCATTTGTATGTTGGTGTATTGCATACCAAATTAAGTATTATAGTGTATCTCCATTTCTTTAAGTTATTCTGCAACTCTTATTTTCAGTATATGTCTTAGTGATCCTGGCTTGTGTCACTGCATTTACATTCAGCGTGTAGGTGGGTGTTCTTACTACTATTTTATGCACATTCATGGTGTTTCATTGGCTTTTTCTGCTGATGGCTGCATGTAGGCGTCACAGCTCAGGGAGAATGAAGATGGGACCTCCACTTAGCATCCGCTGGTCCAGGGGATCACTGGTCCGAAGCTCCCGGCGGACGCGTCCTCGACAGTGCTGAGCACAGCGGGAGTCTCCTGCCCCACATACTAAAACCCGGCAGTGAATGAACACTTCCTGTAAACCACACACACACGCACACACACACACACACACACACTCAATTAATCACAGTGGAAAATCTTCTCATAAGCAGGGAGGGAGATGAGCACCACCATGTGAGAAAGAATTGCTGATTCAAACACACAGGATACACAATTATTCCGTCTAGAAATACAGTCTAAACAATATGTCACTATGCAGACATAAGCATGCACCACACACACACACACATGCACAAACACACACTAGCCAGCTGGCTCCCAGCATGGTTCTCTTACTCACTCGGTTGTCCTTGCCAATGAACTTGAAGACAGGGACCTGGTAGTGTTTGGAGAGTTGGTCTCTGGATGAGTACTGCTTTACTGTTTCATCAGAGATACACCTGCAGGGGAAGCAGGAAGAGGAAAAAGAGTTGTGCATGCAGTCAATATCTAAACACAATACTCACTGATCCATACATGTCCCTAACAAGCGACTTACTCACTGTTTGCCGCCTTCAAGCTCTGAGATGCTATTGTCTTTTTAATCGGAAATCAAGAAAATAGATGACAGCACAGCTGTGTTTTTCTACCACGCCGTCCAGTGATGACAAGAAGAAAAGAAAACTGTCTCTTCAGACTCAGCCGAGAAGCAGCAAAAATTGAGTGTTTCGCAGATGATGAGGCAGTTTTGTGTTTTGATTTTCTCCCACCCAAACTGTCCTTTTGTTTTCCCTCCACATCAATCAGAGTGAGAGGCCAGTGGCATTTTTCACTTTATATTCCTCTGAGGGCATTAAGATTTACAATCCTATACCTGCCAAGCTGCTAATTCTTCAGTCTGATGGTTGGTTCTGATCCTGTTGACACTCGTTATAAGGGTCACACTGGATCCACTGGTGATAGATGATGAACTACAATTTCCATTGTGCCAATGAGCAAGACACTGAAAGTGGTGTGAGATGTTTATTGATTTTGGTGAAGTTTGGTGCTAAGTGGTCACTGCTGTTGTTTGATGACTACACTTCTCAGAGAGACTTGTCAATCAAACAGTGTGGCCAAAACTTTTATTCTTTTTTTTTTTTTTGATGTTCTATTGATGAAATTTGAGTTTCAGTGGGTGGCTCTCGTTTCTTTGTGTGTTCATCCATGAGGGCTTTCACTTTTCATGTTTATTCCAATCAAATCACCATTGTTTCTTCAGGGAAGGTAAAATGCATCTTTTGCACCAAAGGAGAGATCTGCCTGACGCCTCGTGCTTAGAGCAGCAAATATATAAGCTTTCATGAAGTGGCTATAGTTTGAATCACTGTTGTATTATATCAGTCGGGAACAAAGAGTAGTAAAACAGATTTATTTACATGAAAATGTCACCGATTACTTATTATTTCAGCAGTGCTGTTTTGTGGCAAAACAATGGTACACCTACGCTTTTGTAAGTGCTTTATGTACTAGCAGAATGATGTGACATTTACTACAGATTGATAATAGTTCCACACTATTCACCCGTCTTTGATGAGGTAATACTTCAGGGCCTGGTCAGCTTTGGGGCTCGGTGTGGCGAAGCAGCTCTCCACCAGAGCAGCTAGACCCTCTACCTTCTCCCTCGGCTCCACCCCGAAGAACAGGGAGTCGTGCAGGCGGAGCTGGGGCGGGGCGTGGTAGGGCTCGGAGAACTCGGCACTCTTGAAGAGCTCCAGGGAGAAAGGGAAGACCCCCTCGCTGTGGCCTGCCAGCTCCAGGGCAGAGCTGCGCACGGTGGCCTGGTAGCCATCCGACACCTGGTACTCTCTGGGGAACTCACAGGTTATTGGGAGCAGCAACTTGCTGGTGCGGACAATCATGTCCGTGCTGCTGCCTGGGCTGGTCTTGGGAAGGCCCGTCACCAGGTTGGTCCCTACAATCTTGTCATCAGTCACCTGGGAATCAATGTTCAGTTTATCAATTCAATGGAATTTCCAGTCAGTGATCATCTCAAAACAACCCACATTCGATGCACCATATTTTAAAGCTACCCAAGGTAGTTTTCCTTTTGTTTACAAAATTTCTCACTATCTCTTGGCCCAAAACCTCAGAGATTTCACCCTTTGTTCATTCAATATAAGACCTTCTGCTACCTAATACAAATCTCAGCAGTTCTGACCTCCACCACGGTGCCGCAGGTCTTGAGGCTGAAGCTGAGATTGATGTGTGTGCCGTTTGAGACGCCACGGCAAGAGGAGTTGGACAGGAACAGCTCCAGTCCTCCTACTAGGTCCTTAGGGACCGACACTGTTATAGAGCTGGAATCACACTGGACTGGCACTGGGGAGCAGACAGACAGAGAGGAAACAACACTGTGTAATGAGATACGACATATTGTGAACCCATAGTAAGATAAAATGGCACAAATCAGGAGGGAAAAAAGTATACTGGCACAGAGACATAAGATAAAAAACTATACATCATTTTTGGTTACACATCATACAATAATAAACACATAGACACATCATACAGTAATAATACAATAAAACAGAACATTCAGTCAGTTCACGTAAGTTAATATCTAGCAGGAAAGCAAAACACTGTGCTAACATTAGGATGGAGCATGGGGAAATTTGGGCCTTTTGTTAATGATGGACATGACAATGACAGTCATGTCCTCCACCTGCTGATATTATGGAGATTCCTCCCTGACCACAGCTACATTAAAACCCCATAAAACCTGCAATGAAATATTATATTATATTATGCTCTCATTTAATTCTTCCATTCAATTGTTCACCTGAGTTCTTGTAAAGTACATTTTCATTTAAAGGCCTCTACCATTGAATAGGTGGGTCAGTCAACCCACCTCAAAGAATTTCATAAGGCAGAATTTCACAGGTGATAATTAGTTTCATGACTGTCTAAATGATGTTTCGGGAGCTTTTCCATCCTGACAATAATAAAATTTGAGGGGGAATAATACTTATAATGTGAGAGCATAATATATTACCCCTAACCTTAATCAGTGACTCAAAAATGTGTCCAGGATTTTGTCCCCCTGAAGCAGGTGGCCCCCACAAGTCCCTGTGTATAAACAGAAAAATGTCCCCATAATGTAGGGAGTACACACTCACACCTGCACAGAAACATACACTGCTTTCACCTTGGCATGTGCGTTTATCGTCTCCCAGTTCCAGGCCTCGGGGACAGCGGCACTGATAGGAGTCTGGCAGCGAAGAGCAGGCGTGGCTGCAGCCACCATTGTTAACGTGGCAGCCTGCTATCTCTGCATGGAGCAAGAGAGGCAGAGATAAAACACACCCTGTGGTCGCTTAATTATCACCATGCTATGCCATATAAATACTGGTAGGTATATAAATATACCTCTGCAGTTGCGTCCATCCTCGTCCAGCACTCGGCCCGGCCCACACTCACAACGAAAGGAGCCTTTGGTGTTGACACACACCTCCGCACATCCACCGTTCCCCCTTTCACACTCATTCACATCTGAACATGGGACACACCACACCTGGGTCAGATAGTATTTGCAAATGGTTTTTTGCATTAGTTGTAATCGACTGTGAGCAGCAGATGGCTGGGGTTAGCACTGCTTAAAAGACTTTAAAATTGATGTCATGACGCTACTGAGAGAACACATAAC